>JAIRCJ010000394.1:0-38052 GCA_020883675.1 Bruguiera gymnorhiza
TGCTTATTTACTCAAAAATGAGACCATGTCTTCAATTCTTCCTAACAAGGCTCCACTTTTCGTTGTAATGACACATTCACACTTTAAAGATCATGAAAACAGCATCTATGACCACCATCATTTCCACTATTATTCACTGTGATAACCACATCTACACACCTTTGGGACTAGGAATCTGTGAATTGCATTAAACCAAAGAGTCTTTGATGATCTATAGCATTTCTCACAAGTATTTGATGCTGAATACTCAAAATGAGATTGTCTCTTCCATTTCTTCCTAACAAGGCTACACATTTACGTTGTAAAGACTCATTCACACTTAAAGATGAATGAAAATGCTTGTATGACCACATCATTCACTATATTCATTGCAACAAACTCATCTATACTCTCTTGGGACTAGGAATATGTTGAATTGCCTTAAACAAAGAGTACTTGATGATTTATAGCATTTCTCACAACGATTTGATGCTTAATTACTCAAAAATGAGACCGTCTCCTCATTTCTTCCTAACAAGGCTCCACTTTTTGTTGTAAGGACTCATTCACACTTAAAGATCATGAAAACAGCATCTATGACCACATCATCCACTATATTCACTCCAACAACCACATCTACAAACTTTGGGGCTAGGAATCTGTTGAATTGCATTAAACAAAGAGTCTTTGATGATTTATAGCGTTTCCCACAAGAATTTGCTGCTTAATTACTCAAAAATGAGACCGTCTCTTCATTTCTCCCTTAGAAGGCTCCACATTTCATTGTAATGACTCATTTACACTTAAACATGATTAAAATAGCTTGTACGACCACATCATTCACTATATTCATTGCAACAACCCCATCTATACTCTCTTGGGACTAGGAATTTGTAGAATTGCATTAAACAAAGAGTCTTTGATGATTTCTAGCATTTACTCAAAAATTAGACCGTCTCTTCATTTCTTCCTAACAAGGCACCACTTTCGTTGTAATGACTCATTCACACTTAGAGATCTTGAAAACAGCTTGTGTGACCACAACATTCACTATATTCATTGCAACAACAAGATCTATACACCCTTTGGCCTTGGAATCTATTGAATTGCATCAAACAAAAAGTCTTTGACGATTTATACCATTTCTCACAAGTATTTGATGCTTAGTTACTCAAAAATGAGACCGCCTCTTCACTTCTTCCTAACAAGGCTCCACATTTCATTCTAATGACTCATTTAAACTTAAAGATCTTGAAAACAGCTTATATGACTGCATCATTCAGAATATTCACTGCAACAACCACATATATACACCCTTCGGACTAAGATTCTGTTGAATTGCATTAAACAAAGAGTCTTTGATGATTTATAGCAGTTCTCACAAGTATTTGATGCTTAATTACTCAAAAATGAGACTGTCTCTTCATTTCTTCCTAACAAGGCTCCACATTTTGTTGTAATGACTCATTCACATTTAAAGATGATGAAAAGAGCTTGTATGACCACATCATTCACTATACTCATTGCAACTACCTCATCTATACTCTCTTGGGACTAGGAATATGTTGAATTGCATTAAACAAAGAGTCTTTGATGATTTATACCATTTCTCACAAGTATTTGATGCTTAATTACCCAAAAATGAGACCACCTCTTCACTTCTTCCTAACAAGGCTCCACATTTCGTTGTAATGACTCATTCACACTTAAATATCTTGACAACAGCTTGTATGACCACATCATTCACTAAATTCATTGCTAGACACTCATCTATAGTCTCTTGGGACGAGGAATATGTTGAATTTCGTTAAACAAAGAGTCTCTAATGATTTATAGCATTTCTCACAAGCATTTGATGCTTAATTACTCAAAAATGAGACCGACTCTTCATTTATTGCTAACAATGCTCCACTTTTCATTGTAATGACTCATTCACACTAAAAGATCTTGAAAACGGCTTGGATGACCACATCATTCACTAAATTCACTGCAATAACATCATCTATAATCTCTTGCGACTAGGAATATGTTGAATTTCATTAAACAAGGATTCTTTGATGATTTATAGCATTTCTCACAAGTATTTGATGCTTAATTACTTAAAAATGAGACCGTCTCTTCATTTATTCCTAACAATGCTCCACTTTTCATTGTAATGACTCATTCACACTAAAAGATCTTGAAAACGGCTTGGATGACCACATCATTCACTAAATTCACTGCAACAACCTCATCTATAATCTCTTGTGACCAGGAATATGTTGAATTTCATTAAACAAGGAGTCTTTGATGATTTATAGCATTTCTCATAAGCATTTGATCCTTAATTACTCAAAAATGAGACCGTCTCTCAATTTATTCCTAACAATGCTCTATTTTCATTGTAATGACTCATTCACACTAAAAGATCTTGAAAATGGCTTGGATGACCAC
The DNA here is from genome assembly GCA_020883675.1 of Bruguiera gymnorhiza. Taxonomy (NCBI): domain Eukaryota; kingdom Viridiplantae; phylum Streptophyta; class Magnoliopsida; order Malpighiales; family Rhizophoraceae; genus Bruguiera; species Bruguiera gymnorhiza. Next base: position 2,413 of record JAIRCJ010000394.1, read on the forward strand.
ATCATTCACTAAATTCACTGCAACAACCTCATCTATAATCTCTTGTGACTAGGAATATGTTGAATTGCATTAAACAAAGAGTCTTTGATGATTTCTAGCATTTCTCACAACTATTTGCTGCTTAATTACTCAAAAATGAGTCTGTCTCTTCATTTCTTTCTAACAGCGCTCCACTTTTCGTTGTAATGACTCATTCACACTTAAAGATCTTAAAAACAGCTTGTGTGACCACATCATTCACAAAATTCATTGCAACAACAAGATCTATACACCCTTAGGACTTGGAATCTGTTGAACTGCACTAAACAAAGAGTCCTTGATGATTTCTAGAATTTCTCACAAGTATTTGATGCTTAATTACTCAAAAATGAGACCGTCTCTTAATTTCTTCCTAACAAGGGTCCACTTTTCATTCGAATCTTAATTTCTTCCTAACAAGGGTCCACTTTTCATTCGAATCACTCATTCATAATTAAAGATCTTGAAAACAGCTTGTTTGAGCACATCATTCACTAAATTCATTGCAACAACCTCATCTATACTCTCTTGGCACTAGGAATATGTTGAATTGCATTAAACATAGAGTCCTTGATGATTTTTAGAATTTCTTACAAATATTTGATGCTTAATTACTCAAAAATGAGACCTCCTCTCCATTTCTTCCTAACAAGGTTCCACTTTTCGTTCTAATCACTCATTCACACTTCAAGATCTTGAAAAGAGCTTGCTTGAGCACATCATTCACCAAATTCATTGCAATGACCTGATCTATACTTTCTTGTGACTAGCAATAAGTTGAATTGCCCTAAACAAAGAGTCTTTGATGATTTCTAGCATTTCTCACAAGTATTTGATGCTTAATTACGCAAAAATAAGACCGTCACTTCATTTCTTCCTAATAAGGCTCCACTTTTCGTTGTAATGACTGATCCACACTAAAAGATCTTGAAAACAGCTTGTATGACCACATCATTCACTAAATTCAGTGCAACAATGTCATCTATACTCTCTTTGGACTAGGAATATGTTGAATTGCATTAAACATAGTCTTTGATGATTTCTAGCATTTCTCACAAGTATTTGATTTTTAATTACTCAAAAATCAAACCATCTCTTCATTTATTCCCAACAATGCTCCACTTTTCATTGTAATGACTCATTTACACTCAAAGATCTTGAAAACAGCCTAGATGACCACATCATTCACTAAATTCACTGCAACAACCTCATCTATAATCTCTTGCGATGAGGAATATGTTGAATTTCGTTAAACAAGGAGTCTTTGATGACTTTTAGCATTTCTCACAAGCATTTGATGCTTAATTACTCAAAAATGAGACCGTCTCTTCATTTATTCCTAACAATGCTCCATTTTTCATTGTAATGACTCATTCACACTAAAAGATCTTGAAAACTGCTTGGATGACCACATCATTCACTAAATTCATTGCAACAACCTCATCTATACTCTCTTAGGACTAGGAATATGTTGAATTGCATTAAACAAAGAGTCTTTGAAGATTTCTAGCATTTCTCACAAGTATTTGCTGCTTAATTACTCAAAAATGAGTCCGTCTCTTCATTTCTTCCATACAAGGCTCCACTTTTCATTGTAATGACTCATTCACACTTAAAGATCTTGAAAACAGCTTGTAAGACCACATCATTCACTATATTCATTGCAACAAGAAGATCTATACACCCTTGGGACTTGGAATCTATTGAATTGCACTAAACAAAGAGTCCTTGATGTTTTCTAGCATTTCTCAGAAGCATTTGATGCTTAATTACTCAAAAATGAGACTGTCTCTTCATTTCTTCCTAACAAGGCTCCACATTTCATTGTAATGATGCATTCACACTTAAAGAGCTTGAAAATAGGTTGTATGACCACATCATTCAATACATTCATTGGAACAACCTCATCTATGCTCTCTTAGGACTAGGAATATGTTGAATTGTTTTAAACAAAGAGTCTTTGATGATTTATAGCATTTCTCACAAGCATTTAATGCTTAATTACTCAAAAATAAGACTGTCTCTTCCTTTTTTCCAAACAAGGCTCCACTTTTCATTGTAAAGACTGATTCACACTTAAAGATCTTGAAAACAGCTTGTATGACCACATCATTCACTAAATTCATTGCAACAACATCATCTATACTCTCTTGGGACTAGGAATACGTTGAATTGCATCAAACAAAGAGGCTTTGATGATTTATGGCATTTCTCACATGTACCCAATGCTTAATTACTCAAAAATGACACCGTCTCTTCCTTTCTTCCTAACAAGGCTCCACTTTTCGTTGTAATGACTCATTCACACTAAAAGATCTTGTAAACAGCTTGTTTGACCATATCATTCACTAAATTCATTGCAACAACCTCATGTATAATCTCTTGAGACTAGGAATATGTCGACTTGGATTCAACAAAGAGTCTTTGATGATTTATAGCATTTCTCACAAGCATTTGATATTTAATTACTCAAAAATGAGACCGTCTTTTCATTTCTTCATAACAAGGCTCCACTTTTCGTTGTAATGACTGATTCATGCCAAAAGATCTTCAAAACAGCTTGTATGACCACATCATTTACTAAATTCATTGCAACAACATCATCCATACTCACGTAGGACTAGTAATATGTTGAATTGCATTAAGCAAAGAGTCTTTGATGATTTCTAGCATTTCTCACAAGTATTTGCTGCTTAATTACTCATAAATGAGACCGTCTCTTCATTTCTTCCTAACAACGCTCCACTTTTCGTTGTAATGACTCATTCACACTTAAAGATCTTGAAAACAGCTTGTGTGACCACATCATTCACAATATTCATTGCAACAACAAGATCTATACACCCTTGGGACTTGGAATCTATTGAATTGCACTAAACAAAGAGTCCTTGATGATTTCTAGATTTTCACACAAGTATTTGATGTTTAATTACTGAAAAATGAGACCGTCTCTCCATTTCTTCCTAACAAGGGTCCACTTTTCGTTCTAATCACTCATTCACACTTAAAGATCTTGAAAGCAGCTTGTTTGAGCACATCATTCACTAAATTCATTGCAACAACCTCGTCTATACTCTCTTGGGACTAAGAATATGTAGAATTGCATTAAACAAAGAGTCTTTGATGATTTCTAGCATTTCTCACAAGTATTTGATGCTTAATTACTCCAAAATGAGACCGTCTGTCCATTTCTTCCTAACAAGGGTCCACTTTTCGTTCTAATCACTCATTCACACTTAAAGATCTTGAAAACAGCTTGTTTGAGCACATCATTCACTAAATTCATTGCAGCAACCTCATCTATAGTCTCTTGGGACTAGGAATATGTTGAATTGTGTTAAACATAGAGTCTTTGATGATTTCTAGCATTTCTCACAAGTATTTGATGCTTAATTACTAAAAAATGAGACCGTCCCTTCACTTATTCCTAACAAGGCTCCAATTTTCGTTGTAATGACTCATTCACACTTAAAGATCTTGAAAACAGCTTGTATGACCACATCATTCTCTAAATTCACTGCAACAACCTCATGTACACTCTATTGGGACTAGGAATAGGTTGAATTGCATTTAACAAAGAGTCTTTGAGGGTTTATAGCATTTCTTACAAGCATTTGATGCTTAATTACTCAAAAATGAGACCGTCTCTTCATTTCTTCCTAACAAGGCTCCACTTTTCGTTGTAATGACTTATTCACACTTAAAGATCTCCAAAATAGCTTGTCTTACCACATCATTCACTAAATTCATTGCAACAACTTCATCTATATTCTCTTGGGACTAGGAATATGTTGAATTGCATTAAACATAGAGCCTTTGATGATTTGTAACATTTCTCACAAGTATTTGACGCTTAATTACTCAAAAATTAGACCGGCTATTCATTTCTTCCTAATGAGGCTGCACTTTTCGTTGTCATGACTCATTCACACTTAAAGATCTTGAAAACAGCTTATGTGACCACATAATTCGAAATATTCATTCAACAACAAGATCTATACACCCTTGGGACTTGGAATCTATTGAATTGCACTAAACAAAGAGTTTTTGATCATTTCTAGCTTTTCTCACAAGCATTTGATGCTTAATTACTCAAAAATGGGACTGTCTCTTCATTTCTTCCTAACAAGGCTCCAGTTTTCATTGTAATGATTGATTCACACTGAAAGATCTTGAAAACAGCCATTATGACCACATCATTCACAAAATTCATTGCAACAACCTCATCTATACTATCTTGGGACTAGGAATATGTTGAATTGCATAAAACAAAGAGTCTTTGATGAATTCTAGCATTTCTCGCAAGTATTTAATGCTTAATTGCTCAAAAATGAGACCGTCTCTTCATTTTTTCCTAACAAGGCTCCACTTTTCATTGTAATGACTGATTCACACTAAAAGATCTTGAAAACAGTTTGTATGACCACATCATTCACTAAATTCACTGCAACAACGTCATCTATACCTTCATTGGTCTAGGAATATGTTGAATTGCACTAAACAAAGAGTCTTTGATGATTTCTAGCATTTCTCACAAGTATTTGATGCTTAATTATGCAAAAATTACACCATCTCTTCATTTCTTTCTAACAAGGCTCCACTTTTAGTTGTAATGACTGATTCACACTAAAAGATCTTGAAAACAGCTTGTATGGCCACATCATTCACTAAATTCACTGCAACAACATCATCTATACTCTCTTTGGACTAGGAATTTGTTGAATTGCATTAAACAAAGAGTCTTTGATGATTTATGGCATTTCTCACAAGTATTTGATGCATAATCACTCAAAAATGAGTCCGTGTCTTCATTTCTTCCTAACAAGGCTCCACTTTTCGTTGTAGCGACTCATTCACACTTAATGATCTTGAAAACAGCTTGTGTGACCACATCATTCACAATATTCATTGTAACAACGAAGATCTATCCACCCTTGGGACTTGGAATCTGTTGAATTGCACGAAACAAAGAGTCTTCGATGATTTATAGCATAGAGAACAACGCAATCATACAAGCTGTTTTCAAGATCCTTAAGTGTGAAGGAGTCATTACAATGAAAAGTGGAGCCTTGTTAGGAAGAAATGAAGAGACGGTCTCATTTCTAAGTAATTAAGCATCAAATACTTGTGAGAAATGCAAAAAATCATCAAAGACTCTTTGTTTAATGCAATTCTACATATTCTTAGTCCCAAGAGAGTATAGACAAGGTTGTTGCACTGAATATAGTGAATGATGCAGTCATCCAAGCTGTTTTCAAGATCTTTAAGTGTGAATGAGTCATTACAACAAAAAGTAGGTCCTTGTTAGGAAGAAATGAAGAGACGTTCTCATTTTTGAGTAATTAAGCATCAAATACTTGTGAGAAATGCTAGAAATCATCAAAGACTCTTTGTTTAATGCAATTCAAAAGATTCCTAGTTCCATTGGTGTATATATGTGGTTGTTGCAGTGAATATAGTGAATGATGCGGCCATCCCAGCTGTTTTCGAGATCTTTAAGTGTGATTGAGGCATTACAACGAAAAGTGGAGCCTTGTTAGGAAGAAATGGAGAGACGGTCTCATTTTTTAGTAATTAAGCATCATATACTTGTGAGAAATGCTGGAAATCATCAAAGACTCTTTATTTAATGCAATTCTACATATTCTTAGTCCTAAGAGAGTATAGATGAGGTTGTTGCACTGAATTTAGTGAATGATGTGGTCAAACAAGCTGTTTTCAAGATCTTTAAGTATGAATGAGTCATTACAATGAAAAGTGGAGCCTTGTATGGAAGAAATGAAGAGACGGACTCATTTTTGAGTAATTAAGCATCAAATACTTGTGAGAAATGCTAGAAATCATCAAAGACTCTTTGTTTAATGCAATTCAACAGATTCCTAGTCCCATGGGTGTATATATGTGGTTGTTGCAGTGAATATAGTGAATGATGCAGTCATACGAGCTGTTTTCAAGATCTTTAAATGTGAATGAGTCATTGGGAAGAAATGAAGAGACGGTCTCTTTTTTGGGAGATTAAGCATCAAATACTTGTGAGAAATGCTAGAAATCATCAAAGACTCTTTGTTTAATGCAATTCAACAGATTCCTAAACCCAAGGGTGTATATATGTGGTAGTTGCAGTCAAGATAGTGAATGATGCGGTCGTTCAAGCTGTTTTCAAGATCCATAAGTGTGAATGAGTCATTACAATGAAAAATGGAGCCTTGTTAGGAAGAAATGAAGAGACGGTCTCATTTTTTAGTAATTAAGCATCAAATACGTGTGAGAAATGCTGTAAATCATCAAAGACTCTTTGTTTAATGCAATTCAATAGATTCCTATTTCCATGGGTGTATATATGTGATTGTTGCGGTGAATATAGTGAATGATGCAGCTATCCCAGCTGTTTCCGAGATCTTTAAGTGTGATTGAGGCATTACAACGAAAAGTGGAGCCTTGTTTGGAAGAAATGAAGAGACAGTCTCATTTTTGAGTAATTAAGCATCGAATACTTGTGAGAAATGCTGGAAATCATCAAAGACTCTTTATTTAATGCAATTCAACAGATTCCTAGTCCCAAGGGTGCATATATGTGGTTGTTGCAGTGAATATTGTGAATGATGCGCTCATACAAGTTGTTTTCAAGATCCTTAAGTGTGAATGAGTCATTACAATGAAAAATGGTGCCGTGTTAGGAAGAAATGAAGAGACGGTCTCATTTTTGAGTAATGAAGCATCAAATACTTGTGAGAAATGCTAGAAATCATCAAAGAATCTTTGTTTAATGCAATTCAACAGACTCCCAGTCCCATGGGTGTATATATGTGGTTGTTGCAGTGAATATGGTGAATGATGCGGTCATCCAAGCTGTTTTCGAGATCTTTAAGTGTGAATGAGTCATTCCAACGAAAAGTGGAGCCTTGTTAGGAAGAAATGAAGAGACGGTCTCATTTTTGAGTAATTAAGCATCAAATACTTGTGAGAAATGCTGGAAATCATCAAAGACTCCTTGTTTAATACAATTCTACATATTCTTAGTCCCAAGAGAGTATAGACGATGTTGTTGCACTGAATTTAGTGAATGATGCGGTCAAACAAGCTGTTTTCAAGATCTTTAAGTGTGAATGAGTCATTACAACAAAAAATGTATCCTTGTTAGGAAGAAATGAAGAGACGGTCTCATTTTTGAGTAATTAAGCATCAAATACTTGTGAGAAAGGCTGGAAATCATCGAAGACTCTTTATTTAATGTAATTCTACATATTCTTAGTCCCGAGAGAGTATAAACGAGGTTGTTGCACTGAATTTAGTGAATGATGTGGTCAAACAAGCTGTTTTCAAGATCTTTAAGTGTGAGTGAGTCATTACAACGAAAAATGGAGCGTTGTTAGGAAGAAATTAAGAGTTGGTCTCCTTTTTGAGTAATTAAGCATCAAATACTTGTGAGAAAAGCTAGAAATCATCAAGGACTCTTTATTTAATCCAATTCTACATATTCCTAGTCACAAGAGAGTATAGAGGATGTTGTTGCAATGAATATAGTGTATCATGGAGTCAACCAAGCTGTTTTCAAGATCATTAAGTGTGAATGAGACATTACAACAAAAAGTGGGGTGTTGTTGGGAAGAAATGAAGAGACGGTCTCTTTTTTGAGAGATTAAGCATCAAATACTTGTGAGAAATGCTAGAAATCATCAAAGACTCTTTGCTTAATGCAATTCAACAGATTCCTAGTCCCAAGGTTGTATATATGTGGTAGTTGATGTGAATATTGTGAATGATGCAGTCCTTCAAGCTGGTTTCAAGATCCTTACGTGTGAATGAGTCATTACAATGAAAAATGGAGCCTTGTTAGGAAGAAATGAAGAGACAGTCTCATTTTTGAGTAATTAAGCATCAAATACTTGTGAGAAATGCTGTAAATCATCAAAGACTCTTTGTTTAATGCAATTCAACAGATTCCTAGCCCCATGGGTGTATATATGTGGTTGTTGCAATGCATATAGTGAATGATGCGGCCATCCCAGCTGTTTTCGAGATCTTTAAGTGTGAATGAGGCATTACAATGAAAAGTGGAGCCTTGTTAGGAAGAAATGAAGAGACGAGCCTTGTTAGGAAGAAATGAAGAGACGGTCTCATTTTTGAGTAATTAAGCATCAAATACTTGTGAGAAATGCTGGAAATCATCAAAGACTCTTTATTTAATGCAATTCTACATATTCTTAGTCCCAAGAGAGTATAGACAAGGTTGTTGCTCCGAATTTAGTGAATAATGTGGTCAAACAAGCTGTTTTCAAGATCTTTAAGTGTGAATGAGTCATTACAACGAAAAGTGGGGCCTTGTTGGGAAGAAATGAAGAGATGGTCTCTTTTTTGAGAGATTAAGTATCAAATACTTGTGAGAAATGCTAGAAATCATCAAAGACACTTTGTTTAATGCAATTCAAGAGATTCCCACACCCAAGGGTGTATATATGTGGTTGTTGCAGTGAATATAGTGAATGATGTGGTCATCCAAGCTGTTTTTGAGATCTTTAAGTGTGAAGGAGTCATTACAACGAAAAGTGGAGCCTTGTTAAGAAGAAATGATGAGACAGTCTCATTTTTGGGTAATTAAGCATCAAATACTTGTGAGAAATGCTGGAAATCATCAAAGACTCTTTGTTTAATGCAATTCTACATATTCCTAGTCCCATGGGTGTATATATGTGGTTGTTGCAGTGAATATATTGAATGATGCGGTCATCCAAGCTGTTTTCGAGATCTTTAAGTGTGAAGGAGTCCTTACAATGAAAAGTGAAGCCTTGTGAGGAAGAAATGAAGAGACGGTCTCATTTTTGAGTAATTAAGCATCAAATACTTGTGAGAAATGCTAGAAATCATCAAAAACTCTTTTTTTAATCCAATTCTACATATTCTTAGTCCCAAGAGAGTATAGACAAGGTTGTTGCACTGGATTTAGTGAATGATGTGGCCAAACAAGCTGTTTTCAAGATCCTTAAGTGTGAATGAGTTATTACAACGAAAAGTGGAGCCTGGTTAGGAAGAAATGAAGAGACGGTCTCATTTTTGAGTAATTAAGCATGAAATAATTGTGAGAAATGCTAGAAATCATAAAAAACTCTTTGTTTACTGCAATTCAACAGATTCCGAGTCCCAAAGGTGTATATATGTGGTTGTTGCAGTGAATATAGTGAATGATGCAATCATTCAAGCTGTTTTCCAGATCTTTAAGTGTGAAGGAGTCATTACAATGAAAAGTGGAGCCTTGTTAGGAAGAAATGATGAGACTGTCTCATTTTTGAGTAATTAAGCATCAAATACTTTTGAGAAATGCTAGAAATCATCAAAGACTCTTCGTTTAATCCAATTCTACATATTCTTAGTCCCAAGAGTGTATAGACAAGGTTGTTGCACTGAATTTAGTGAATGATGTGGTCAAACAAGCTGTTTTCAAGATCTTTAAGTGTGAATGAGTCATTACAACGAAAATTGGAGCCTTGTTAGGAAGAAATGAAGAAACGGTGCCTTTTTTTAGTAATTAAGCATCAAATACTTGTGAGAAATACTAGAAATCATGAAAGGCTCTTCGTTTAATGCAATTCAACAGATTCCTAGTCCCATGGGTGTATATATGTGGTTGTTGCAGTGAATATAGTGAATGATGCGGTCATCCAAGCTGTTTTTGAGATCTTTAAGTGTGAATGAGTCATTACAACGAAAAGTGGAGCCTTGTTAGGAAGAAATGAAGAGACGGTCTCATTCTTGAGTATCAAATGCTTGTGAGAAATGCTATAAATCATCAAAAACCCTTTCTTTAATGCAATTCAACAAACTCCTTGTCCTAAGAGAGTATAGATGAGGTTGTTGCAATGAATTTAGTGAATGATGGGGTCACACAAGCTGTTTTCAAGATCTTTACGTGTGAATGAGTCATTAGAATGATATGTGGAGCCTTGTTAGGAGAAAATGAAGAGACGGTCTCCTTTTTGAGTAATTAAGCATCAAATACTAGTGAGAAATGCTAGAAATCATCAAAGACTCTTTATTTAATGGGATTCAACAGATTCCTACTCCCAAGGGTGTATATATGTGCTTCTTGCAGTGAATATAGTGAATGATGTGGTCATCCAAGCTGTTTCCAAGATATTTAAGTGTGAATGAGTCACTACAGTGAAAAGTGGGGCCTTGTTGGGAAGAAATGAAGAGACAGTCTCTTTTTTGAGGGATTAAGCATCAAATACTTGTGAGAAATGCTAGAAATCATCAAAGACTCTTTATTTAAAGCAATTCAACAGATTCCTAGTCCCAAGGGTGTATATATGTGGTTCTCGCAGTGAATATAGTGAATGATGCAATCATACAAGCTGTTTTCAAGATCTTTATGTGTGAAGGAGTCATTACAATGAAAAGTGGAGCCTCGTTAGGAAGAAATGAAGAGACGGTCTCATTTTTGAGCAATTAAGCATCAAATACTTGTGAGAAATGCTAGAAATCATCAAAGACTCTTTGTTTAGTGCAATTCAACAGATTCCTAGTCCCAAGGGTGTATATATGTGGTTGTTGCAGTGAATATAGTGAATGATGTGGTCATACGAGCTGTTTTCAAGATCTTTAAGTGTGAATGAGTCATTACAATGAAAAATGGGGCCTCGTTAGGAAGAAATGAAGAGTTGGTCTCATTTTTGAGTAATTATGCATCAAATACTTGTCAGAAATGCTGGAAATCATCAAGGACTCTTTGTTTAATGCAATTCTACATATTCCTAGTCCCGATGAGGTTGTTGCAGTGAATATAGTGAATGATGTGGTCATACATGCTGCTTTCAAGATCTTTAAGTGTGACCGAGTCATTACAACAAAAAGTGGAGCCTTGTTAGGTAGAAATGAAGAGACGGTCTTATTTTTGAGTAATTAAGCATCAAATACTTGTGAGAAATGCTAGAAATCATCAAGGACTCTTTATTTAATGCAATTCAACAGATTCCTACTCCCAAGGGTGTATATATGTGCTTGTTGCAGTGAATATAGTGAATGATGTGGTCATCCAAACTGTTTCCAAGATCTTTAAGTCTGAATGAGTCATTTCAATGAAAAGTGGGGCCTTGTTGGGAAGAAATGAAGAGACGGTCTCATTTTTGAGTAATTAAGGATCAAATACTTGTGAGAAATGCTAGAAATCATCAGAGACTCTTTGTTTAATGCAATTCAATAGATTCCTAGCCCCAAGGGTGTATATATGTGGTTGTTGCGGTGAATATAGTGAATGATGCAATCATACAAGCTGTTTTCAAGATCTTGAAGTGTGAAGGAGTCATTACAATGAAAAGTGGAGCCTTGTTAGGAAGAAATGAAGAGACGGTCTCATTTTTTAGTAATTAAGCATCAAATACTTGTGAGAAATGCTAGAAATCATCAAAGACTCTTTATTTAATGCAATTCAACATATTCCTAGTCCCAAGGGTGTATATATGTGGTTGTTGCAGTGAATATAGTGAATGATGGGGTCAGACGAGCTGTTTTCAAGATCTTTAAGTGTGAATGAGGCATTACAATGAAAAGTGGAGCCTTGTTAGGAAGAAATGAAGAGACGAGCCTTGTTAGGAAGAAATGAAGAGATGGTCTCATTTTTGAGTAATTAAGCATCAAATACTTGTGAGAAAGGCTGGAAATCATCGAAGACTCTTTTTTAATGTAATTCTACATATTCTTAGTCCCGAGAGAGTATAAACGAGGTTGTTGCACTGAATTTAGTGAATGATGTGGTCAAACAAACTGTTTTCAAGATCCTTAAGTGTGAATGAGTCATTACAAGGAAAAGTGGAGCCTTGTTAGGAAGAAATGAAGAGACGGTCTCATTTTTTGAGTAATTAAGCATCAAATACTTGTGAGAAATGCTAGAAATCATCAAGGACTCTTTGTTTAATGCAATTCTACATATTCCTAGTCTCGATGAGGTTGTTGTAGTGAATATTGTGAATGATGCGGTCATACATGCTGCTTTCCAGATCTTTAAGTGTGAATGAGTCATTACAACAAAAAGTGGAGTCTTGTTAGGAAGAAATGAAGAGACGGTCTTATTTTTGAGTAATTAAGCATCAAATACTTGTGAGAAATGCTAGAAATCATCAAAGACTCTTTGTTTAATTCAATTCTACATATTCTTCGTCCCAAGAGAGTATAGACGAGGTTGTTGCACTAAATTTAGTGAATGATGTGGTCAAACAAGCTGTTTTCAAGATCTTTAAGTGTGAATGAGTCATTACAATGAAAAGTGGAGCCTTGTTAGGAAGAAATGAAGAGACGAGCCTTGTTAGGAAGAAATGAAGAGATGGTCTCATTTTTGAGTAATTAAGCATCAAATACTTGTGAGAAATGCTAGAAATCATCAAGGACTCTTTGTTTAATGCAATTCTACATATTCCTAGTCTCGATGAGGTTGTTGCAGTGAATATTGTGAATGATGCAGTCATACATGCTGCTTTCCAGATCTTTAAGTGTGAATGAGTCATTACAACAAAAAGTGGTGCCTTGTTAGGAAGAAATGAAGAGACTATCTTATTTTTGAGTAATTAAGCATCAAATACTTGTGAGAAATGCTAGAAATCATCAAAGACTCTTTGTTTAATGCAATTCTACATATTCTTAGTCCTAAGAGAGTATAGACGAGGTTGTTGCACTAAATTTAGTGAATGATGTGGTCAAACAAGCTGTTTTCAAGATCTTTAAGTGTGAATGAGTTATTACAATGAAAAGTGGAGCCTTGTTAGGAAGAAATGAAGAGACGGTCTCATTTTTTGAGTAATTAAGCATCAAATACTCGTGAGAAATGCTAGAAATCATCAAAGACTCTTTGTTTAATGCAATTCAACAGATTCCTACTCCCAAGGGTGTATATATGTGATGAGAACCATGGAGATGATGGGTTGAGAGCTTCAATGGATGCAAGGGGTCCATTGCACATTCCAGAAGGCCCAATTACACGAGCTAGAGCTTCAATGGATGCAAGAGGTCCATTGCACATTCCAGAAGGCCCAATGACCTAAACTAGAGCCAAAAAGATTAAAGAAGCACTAAATGGGCTGATTCAGGACATTTAGGCCAACCAATCTTCAAATGGTACGAATTCAAGTTTTAAAGAGAGTCTAGGCCTAATTAATATAATTGGAATACTTAATTGGTCAGACTAAGTAATAGCATCACTCCTAAATAGGAGTTCATTGTATGTGCTGGAATTTGTCTGAAATTACTCCAAAATAAGGATTTCTCCTAATTAGGAATTTTGCCTCTTTAGGATTGCCATCTTAGCCTACAAATAGGCACCCCTTCTAAACTCTAGAGATCAGACAACTTTGAGTGAAATAGAAAGCAAGGGTTTTTCTCCCTCGGTTCTTTTAAGAACTAAGGTACTTATCAAGAGATAATTCTTCTTGTGGCATTCAAATCGACTTATCACTCCCAATTCCTTTCTTTTTTGGAGTGTGGCATCCATATCCATCTTAAATGCCCTAGGTTCGTGTTTCTTCAAATATTGGGTCTAGGGTTTGTGTTATTAACCTCTGATTTAGCTTTCCTGGTTGTTCTTTGATTCATTGTGTGCATTGGGTCCCTAAGCCATGTCGTTTTGGGGTTTTCCAAATCAATATGTGGTTGTTGCAGTGAATATAGTGAATGATGCGGTCATCCAAGCTATTTTCAAGATTTTTAAGTGTGAATTAGTCATTACAATGAAAAGTGGAGCCTTCTTAGGAACAAATGAAGAGGCGGTCTCATTTTTGAGTCTTTAAGTGTCAAATACTTATGAGAAATGTGAGAAATCATCAAAGACGCTTTATTTAATGCAATTCAACATATTCCTAGTCCCATGGGTGTATATATGTGGTTGTTGCAGTGAATATAGTGAATGATGCGGTCATACAAGCTGTTTTGAAGATCTTTAAGTGTGAATGAGTCATTACAACGAAAAGTGGAGCCTTGTTAGGAATAAATGAAGAGGCGGTCTCCTTTTTTGAGTCTTTAAGCATCAAATACTTGTGAGAAATGCTATAATCATCAAAGACTCTATGTTTAATGCAATTCTACATATTCCTAGTCCCAAGAGAGTATAGATGAGGTTGTGGCGGTGAATTTAGTGAATGATGTGACAATACAAGCTGTTTTCAAGATCTTTAAGCGTGAATGAGTCATTACAACAAAAAGTGGAGCCTTGTTAGGAAGAAAAGAAGAGACGGTCTCATTTTTGAGAAATTAAGCATCAAATACTTGTGAGAAATGCTAGAATCATCAAAGACTATTTGTTTAATGCAATTCTACATATTGTTAGTCCGAATAGAGTTTAGATGAGGTTGTTGCACTAAATTTAGTGAATCATGTGGTCAAGCAAGCTATATTCAAGATCCTCAAGTGTGAATGAGTCATTAGAATGAAAAGTGGAGCTTTGTTAAGAACAAATGAAGAGAGGGTCTCATTTTTGAGTAATTAAGCATCAAATACTTGTGAGAAATGCAAGAAATCATCAAAGACTCTTTGTTCAATGCAATTCAACAGATTCTGTGGCCCAAGGGTGTATATATGTGGTTCTTGCAGTGAATATAGTGGAGTCATTACAATGAAAAGCAGAGCCTTGTTAGGAAGAAAAGAAAAGACGGTCTCATTTTTGAGTAATTAAGCATCAAATACTTGTGAGAATTGCTAGAAATCATCAAAGACTCTATGTTTAATGCAATTCTACATATTCTTTGTCCCTAGAGAGTATACATGAGGTTCTTGCACTGAATTTAGTGAATGATGTGGTCAAGCAAGCTGTACTCAAGATCCTTAACTGTCAATGAGTCATTACAACGAAAAGTGCAGCCCTGTTAAGAAGAAATGAAGAGACGGTCAAATTTTGAGTAATTAAGAATCAAATACTTGTGAGAAATGCTGGAAATCATCAAAGACTCTTTATTTAATGCAATTCAATAGATTCCTAGTCCCCAGGGTGTATATATGTGGTTGTTAAAGTAAATATAGTGCGGTCATCCAAGCTGTTTTCAAGTTCTTTAAGTGTGAATGAGTCATTACAACGAAAAGTGGAGCCTTGTTGGGAAGAAATGAAGAGACGGTCTCTTTTTTGAGATATTAAGCATCAAATACTTGTGAGAAATGCCAGAAATCATCAAAGACTCTTTCTTTAATGCAATTCTACATATTCCTAGTCCCAAGAGAGTATAAACGAGGTTGTTGCACTGAATTTAGTGAATGATGTGGTCAAACAAGCTGTTTTCAAGATCTTTATATGCGAATGAGACATTACAACCAAAAGTGGAGCCTTGTGAGGAAGAAATGAGGAGACCGACTCATTTTTAGTAATTAAGCATCAAATGCTTGTGAGAAATGCTAGAAATTATCAAAGACTCTTTGTTTAATGCAATTCTACAAATTCTTAGTCCTAAGAGAGTATAGATGAGGTTGTTGCACTGAATTTAGTGAATGATGTGGTCAAATAAGCTGTTTTCAAGATAATTAAATGTGAATAAGTCATTACAACAAAAAGTGGAGCCTTGTTAGGAAGAAATGAAGAGACGGTCTCATTTTTGAGTAATTAAGCATCAAATACTTGTGAGAAATGCAAGAAATCATCAAAGACTCTTTGTTTAATGAAATTCAAAAGATTCCTAGTCCTAAGGGTGTATATATGTGGTTGTTGCAGTGAATATAGTGAATGATGTGGTCATACAAGCTGTTTTCAAGATCTTTAAGTGTTAAGGAGTCATTACAACGAAAAATGGAGCTCTGTTAGGAAGAAATGAAGGGATGGTCTCATTTTTGAGTAATTAAGAATCAAATACTTGTGAGAAATGCTAGAAATCATCAAAGACTCTTTGTTTAATGCAATGCTACATATTCTTAGTCCCAAGAGAGTATAGATGAGGTTCTTGCACTGAATTTAGTGAATGATGTGGTCAAGCAAGCTGCATTCAAGTTTCTTAAGTGTGAATGAGCCATTACAACGAAAAGTGGAGCTTTGTTAAGAAGAAATGGAGAGACGCTCTCATTTTTAGTAATTAAGTGTCAAATAGTTGTGAGAAATGCTATAAATCATCAAAGACTCTTTGTTTAATGCAATTCAACATATTCCTAGTCCCAAGAGAGTATAGATGTGGTTGTTGCAGTCAATATACTGAATGATGCGGTCGTCCAAGCTGTTTTCAAGATCTTTAAGTGTGAAGGAGTCATTACAACGAAAAGTGGAGCCTTGTTAGGAAGAAATGAAGAGACGGTCTCATTTTTTAGTAATTAAGAATCAAATACTGGTGAGAAATGCTAGAAATCATCAAGGACTCTTTGTTTAATGCAATTCTACGCATTCTTAGTCCCAAGAGAGTATAGATGAGGTTGTTGCGCCGAATTTAGTGAATGATGTGGTCAAACAAGCTGTTTTCAAGATCATTAAATGTGAATAAGTCATTACAACGAAAAGTGGAGCCTTGTTAGGAAGAAATGAAGAGATGGTCTCATTTTTGAGTAATTAAGCATCAAATACTTGTGAGAAATGCTAGAAATCATCAAAGACTCTTTCTTTAATGAAATTCAAAAGATTCCTAGTCCCAAAGTTGTATATATGTGGTTGTTGCAGTGAATATAGTGAATGATGCGGTCATACAAGCTGTTTTCATGATCTTTAAGTGTTAAGGAGTCATTACAACGAAAAATGGAGCCTTGTTAGGCAGAAATGAAGAGATGGTCTCATTTTTGAGTAATGAAGAATCAAATACTCGTGAGAAATGCTAGAAATCATCAAAGACTCTTTGTTTAATGCAATTCTACATATTCTTAGTCCCAAGAGAGTATAGATGAGGTTCTTGCACTGAATTTAGTGAATGATGTGGTCAAGCAAGCTGCATTCAAGTTCCTTAAGTGTGAATGAGTCATTACAACGAAAAGTGGAGCTTTGTTAAGAAGAAATGAAGAGACGGTCTCATTTTTGAGTAATTAAGTGACAAATACTTGTGAGAAATGCTATAAATCATGAAAGACTCTTTGTTTAATGCAATTCAACATATTCCTAGTCCCAAGAGAGTATAGATGTGGTTGTTGCAGTGAATATAGTGAATGATGGGGTCATACAAGCTGTTTTCAAGATCTTTAAGTGTGAAGGAGTCATTACAATGAAAAGTGGAGCCTTGTTGGGAAGGAATGAAGAGATGGTCTCATTTTTGAGTAATTAAGCATCAAATACTTGTGAGAAATGCTAGAAATCATCAAAGACTCTTTCTTTAATGAAATTCAAAAGATTCCTAGTCCCAAGCGTGTATATATGTGGTTGTTGCAGTGAATATTGTGAATGATGCAGTCATACAAGCTGTTTTCAAGATCTTTAAGTGTTAAGGAATCATTACAACGAAAAATGGTGCCTTGTTAGGAAGAAATGAAGAGAGGGTCTCATTTTTGAGTAGGTAAGCATCAAATACTTGTGAGAAATGCTAGAAATTTTCAAAGACTCTTTGTTTAATGCAATTCTACATATTCTTAGTCTCAAGAGAGTATAGGTGAGGTTCTTTCACTGAATTTAGTGAATGATGTGGTCAAGCAAGCTGCATTCAAGTTCCTTAAGTGTGAATGAGTCATTACAACAAGAAGTGGAGCCTTGTTAATAAGAAATGAAGAGATGGTCTCATTTTTAAGTAATTAAGCGTCAAATACTTGTGAGAAATGCTACAAATCATCAAAGACTCTTTGTTTAATGCAATTCAACATATTCCTAGTCCCAAGTGAGTATAGATGTGGTTGTTGCAGTGAGTATAGTGAATGATGCGGTCATCCAAGCTGTTTTCAAGATCTTTAAGTGTGAATGAGTGATTACAATGAAAAGTGAAGCCTTGTGAGGAAAAAATGAAGAGACAGTCTCATTTTTGAGTAATTAAGAACCAAATACTTGTGAGAAATGCTAGAAATCATCAACGACTCTTTGTTTAATGCAATTCTACATTTTCTTAGTCCCAAGAGAGTATAGATGAGGTTCTTGCACTGAATTTAGTGAATGATGTGGTCAAGCAAGCTGCATTCATGTTCCTTAAGTGTGAATGAGTCATTACAACGAAAAGTGGAGCCTTGTTAAGAAGAAATGAAGAGATGGTCTCATTTTTGAGTAATTAAGCGTCAAATATTTGTGAGAAATGCTATAAATCATGAAAGACTCTTTATTTAATGCAATTCAACTTATTCCTAGTCCCAGGAGAGTCTTGATGTGCTTGTTGCAGTCAATATAGTGAATGATGCGGTCATCCAAGCTGTTTTCAAGATCTTTAAGTGTGAAGGAGTCTTTACAACGAAAAGTAGAGCCTTGTTAGGAAGAAATGAAGAGACGGTCTCATTTTTGAGTAATTAAGAATCAAATACTGGTGAGAAATGCTAGAAATCATCAAAGACTCTTTGTTTAAAGCAATTCTACATATTCTTAGTCCCAAGAGAGTATAGATGAGGTTCTTCCACTGAATTTAGTGAATGAGGTGGTCAAGCAAGCTGTATTCAAGATCCTTAAATGTGAATGAGTCATTACAACGAAATGTGGAGCCTTGTTAGGAAGAAATGAAGAGAAGGTCTCATTTTTCAGTAATTAAGCATCAAATACTTGTGAGAAATGCTAGAAATCATCAAAGACTCTTTTTTTAATGCAATTCAACGTATTCCTAGCCCCAAGAGTGTATAGATGTGGTTGTTGCAGCCAATATATTGAATGATGAGGTCATCCAAGCTGTTTTCAAGATCTTTAAGTGTGAAGGAGTCATTACAAGAAAAAGTGGAGCCTTGTTAGGAAGAAATGAAGAGGTGGTCTCATTTTTGAGTAATTAAGAATGAAATACTTATGAGAAATGCTAGAAATCATCAAAGACTATTTGTGATACGGAAAACCCCAAAAAGACATGGCTTAGGGAACCAACGCACACAATGAATCAAAGAACAACCAGGAAAGCTAAATCAGAGTTTAATAACATAAACCCTAGACCCAATATTTGAAGCAACACAAACCTAGGATATTCAAGATGGATATGGACGCCACACTCCAGAAAAGAAAAAAATTGGGAGTGATAAGTCGATTTGGACGCCACTAGAAGAATTGCCTCCTAATAAGTTCTTTAGTTCTTAAAAGAACTGAGGAAAACCCTTTTTTTGTGTTTCACTCAATGTTATCTGATCTCCAGAGCTTACAAAGGGTGCCTATTTATAGGCTAAGATGGCAATCCTAAAGAGGCAAAATTCCTAATTAGGAGAAATCCTTATTTTGGTGTAATTTCGGACAAATTCCAGCACATACAATGAACTCCTATTTAGGAGTGATGCTATTACTTAGTCTAACCTATTAAGTATTCCAATTATATTAATTAGGCCTGGACTCTCTTTAAAACTTGAATTCGCACCATTTGAAGCTTGGTTGGCTTGAATGTCCTGAATCAGCCCATTTAGTGCTTCTTTAATCTTTTTGGCTCTAGTTCATGTTATTGGGCCTTCTGGAATGTGCAATGGACCTCTTGCATCCATTGAAGCCCTAGCTTGTGTAATTGGGCCTTCTGGAATATGCAATGGACCTCTTGCATCCATTGAAGCCCTAGCTTGTGTTATTGGGTCTTTTGGATTGTGCAATGGACCTCTTGCATCTATTGAAGCCTTCAACCCATCATCTCCACGGTTCTCATCATTCCCCCCCTCCTCAGAAGGAGTCGCCCTCAAATCATCACCTACATCAAAAGGGGAAAGGTCAGAAATGTTAAATGTTGCACTTACATTATACTCACCAGGAAGGTCTAACTTATAAGCATTGTCATTAATTCATGCTACAACTTGGAAGGGACCATCTCCTCTAAGTTATAGCTTTGAACACCTTTAAGCTGGGAATCGTTCCTTGCACATATGCACCCAAACCCAATCACCAGGTTCAAACACCACCTTCTTTCGTCCCTTGTTGACATGGGATGCGTATTGCTCAGTTCATTTTTCAATATGTTGCCGCACCTTCTCATGCAATTTTTTAATCATGTCAGCTTTGCGTTCACCATCAATGTTGGCATACTCATTGACAGGTATAGGTACCAAATCCAAAGGAGTCAATGGATTAAAATCGTATACAATTTCAAATGGAGAGTAGCTAGTAGTAGAATGAACACTCCTATTATACGCAAACTCGACATGTGGTGAACAATCTTCCCATGTTTTCAAATTTGTTTGAATAATAGCATGCAAAAGAGTAGAAAGAGTTCGATTAACCACCTCAGTCTGCCCATCAATTTGTGGATGACAAGTAGTTGAAAACAATAGCTTAGTACCTAACTTACCCCACAAAGTCTTCCAAAAGTAGCTTAAGAACTTTGTATCCCAATCTGAAACAATGCTCCGTGGCATGCCATGCAAACATACCACTTCTCTAAAGAACAAGTCAGCCACATTGTTTGCATCATCAGTTTTATGGCATGGGATGAAGTGTGTCATCTTTGAAAATCTGTCAACAACAACAAATACAAATTCCCTACCCGTTTTTGTTCGTGGCAATCCTAGTACAAAGTCCATAGATAAATCAACCCAGGGATGGCTAGGTATGGGTAAAGGGGTATACAAGCCATGGGGTAAAACTCTAGATTTAGCTTGTTTGCATGTTATGCATTTCTCACATATCCTCTCAACATCGAGTTTCATGCATGGCCAAAAGAAGTGTTCATTTAGGACATCTAGGGTTTTCTTTACTTTGAAATGACCCATTAGACCACCCTCATGAGCTTCTCTTACAACCAACTCCCTTAAAGAACTTATAGGCATGCATAAACGATTTTCCCTAAATAAGAAACCCTTATGCTTATAAAACTTCTCAAAGGCTGACTTCTCACATGCTCCATACACATTAGCAAAGTCCGGATCATTCACATATAAATCTTTAATATGTTCAAATCCTAATAAGTTTGCAGTAAGTGTAAAGATAAGGGCATACCTGCGAGATAATGCATCGGCTACCACATTGTCCTTACCTTGTTTATATTTGATGTTGTAGGGAAAGGTCTCAATGAATTCAATCCACTTGGCATGTCTTTTGTTCAACTTTCCTTGTCCTTTCAAGTGCTTCAACGTTCATGGTCAGTATGGATAACAAACTCCTTAGGCCAAAGGTAATGTTGCCATGTCTCCAAAGCTCGTACCAATGTATACATCTCTTTATCATAAGTAGGATAATTAAGACTTGCTCCACATAGCTTTTCACTGAAGTAAGCAATTGGGCACCTTTCCTGCATCATAACAGCTCCGATGCCAATACCTGAAGCATCACACTCAATCTCAAAAGCTTTTTCAAAGTTAGGTAAAACAAGTAGGGGTGCAGAACTTAATTTTTCCTTGATGCAATTAAAAGTCTTGTCTTGGTCACTACCCCACTTAAAACTTGTGTTCTTTTTGATAAGCTCAGTGAGTGGTGCAGCAATGGTGCTAAAGTCCCTAACAAAGCGTCTATAGAAACTAGCTAGACCATGAAAGCTACGCACATCACTAATTGACTTAGGTATAGGCCAATCACGAATTGCCTTAACTTTTTCCTCGTCAACCTCAACACCTTTAGAACTCACAACATAGCCAAGAAATGTGATCTAATTAGTACAAAAGGAACATTTCTTTAAGTTAGCATACAATTTCTCAGAACGTAAAACATTTACAATAGAACATAAATGATCAAGATGCTCTTCTAGGGTTTTACTATAGACCAAAATATCATCAAAATACACAACCACAAATTTACCAATGAATGGATGCAAAACATGATTCATTAGTCACATAAAAGTGCTTGGTGCATTAGTGAGACCAAATGGCATAACAAGCCATTCATACAAACCGTACTTAGTTTTGAAAGCTGTTTTCCACTCATCTTCCTCTCTCAACCTAATCTGATGATATCCACATTTCCAATCAATCTTAGAAAAGACACAAGAACCATGCAATTCATCCAACATGTCATCTAATCTAGGTATGGGGTGACGATACTTTACGGTGATTTTGTTGATTGCTCGACAATCAGCACACATCCTCCAAGTCCCATCTTTCTTGGGTACAAGTAAAACAGGAACAACACATGGACTTATGCTTTCCCTCACATATCCTTTGGAAATAAACTCCTCAACCTGCCTTTGAAGCTCTTTTATCTCCTCAAGATTACCCTTATATTAGGGATGGATGCACCTGGGATGAAATCAATTTTATGCTCAATTCCTCTATTAGGTGGCAATCCACTTGGAACATCATCAGGGAATACATCCTCAAATTCTTGCAATAGAGCAACAACAACACTAGGCAAAGATGGGTCAAACTTGTTAGTGTTAAAATAAGTCTCCTTGTACAGAAGTACGATCATAGGTTGTTTGGCATAGAATGCTCTTTTGACTTCACTCTCTTTTGCATAGAAACTTTCTCTTTTCTTCTCTTTCTTTTATGTCATCATGTTTTCTCCTCTCATTTCTCTTTTATCAATCTTTCTTTTCTGTTTACTCTCATTTTTAATCCTTAATTGATCCTCATAAGCTTGTTGAGGTGATAATGGTACAAGAGTGACGGGTTTTTCATTCATTACAAAGGAATACCGATTCTTAAAGCCATCATGCATAACTCGCCTCTCAAATTGCCATGGTCTTCCTAATAGAATATGGCCCACATGCATAGGTACAACATCACATAAAACTTCATCATGGTACCTTCCAATAGAAAATGATATGAGCACTTGCTTATTTACCTTGACTTCACCACCCTCATTCAACCATTGGAGCTTATATGGCCTAGGATGCTTCATAGAAGGTAAATCCAGCTTCTCAACCATAGTTGTGCTAGCAACATTAGTGCAACTCCCACCATCAATAATCATACTACATACCTTATCTTTGATGAGACACCTCGTCTGAAAGATATTATCTTGTTGCACCTCATTTTCTTCCTTTACTTGCACATTCAATGCTCGCCTTGTAACGAGAGCTACTCCATTAACCGGATACTCCTCTCCATCACTTTCACCCTCTAATGATGGCATAGAATAATCAACTGATTCACTTTCAGTTTCAACATCACCATTACTTTTCAAGATCATTGCACAATTATTTGGACATTGAGATGCAATGTGATCCCTGCCCAAACACTTAAAACATTTAACAACTCTATTTCTACTTGGTTGGGGGTCAGAATTACCTACCTCCTTGCTAGAACCCACATTCTTGTACTTGGATAGCTCGGCTTTGGACTTGTAATCGGCCATCTCGTCCCTTTTACTCAAATCTGGCTTCCAAGATAAGGTAGATCCTAAGTTCTGCCCAAACTGTGTGCAACCCTTTTGTTTGAGTTTCCTTTCAACTTTTATGGCCATGTGCATCATGTCTTCTCATTCCACATAGTGTTGCAATTCAGCCATGTTTGCTATTTCCCTATTTAACCCTTGCATAAATTGAGCCATGGTTACTTCTCTATCTTCTTCTACATTCACCCTAAACATGGTAATCTCTATCTCCTTGTGGCAGTCAAAAACCAATTCAACCTTCTTCACCCATTCTAGGTATGCATCAGGATCATTCTTACCTTGGAATGGAGGAATTGTCATTTTAATACTGCCCAAATTATGGTCATAAGTGCCTTGCCTCCCAAATTCTCTTTGATCCCTTCTATTGTTAACAGTTCTGATCACAATAGTTTGATCATCAAATTCATCATCTTCTACATCATCTCTATGGTCATAGGCACATCTCAATTGCCTTCTTTCTTTAAGAGCCTCATATTCCCCACGCCACCTTTGCAACTCTGCTATAGTATTAGATTGCTCCTCCATCCTCTCCCTCATATCATCAAATCTGGTATTCATACGCTTAAATTGTTGTTACATAGCTTTGATCATGAAGGACACATCACCAGCTCCCTCCTGGGCTGCACCTTTGTCTTTGGATGTCATAGTATTACTTCTACACAAAATAATAAGATACCTCACAGAGCACTCCCTCACGTGTTTCACTCAAAAGAACGTGTCACACTTGTGTTTACACTCTTTATGGCTTTTTCTTTAAATGAACTTTCACTCTTGCCTTTTACCACTCGGATTTCTCCTTTCAGCTCTATAAAGAACTAAACAAAGTAACTCAAGAGTATTGATTTTGAACAGAATAAGATAAATGGTGTAGAATTGAACAAATTGGAGAACAAGGAATCAAAAAAAATGAAAAAGGATATCAAGGCAAACGAATTTAATGAACTAAACTCACAAAAATCAGGATATAGGGGTAGTTAAATTTAGAGGACAAACTTGGGTAACAAGAAATGGATGGCAGAATTAGAGTTGAGCAAGAAAACTTTGATATTATTGTGGCCAATATGACCAAACTGTTAACTTTATCAATAACTTGAATTTGATGTTTTCTTTCTTTTCTTCGTCTTTTTATTTTTCTCTCTTTTCTTTTTTTTTTTCGTTGATCCTTCTTTTCATTTTTTTTTTCCTTTTTCTTTTGCTTAACACAAAACAACAGTAGAACGCTTAGATACAGCAATTTGAATTGAAATTAGCACGTTGAGAAGGATAGCAACCAAGCAGATTTGTGCATTTGAATTGTAATGCACATAATAGACAAATCGAATAGATAAAAATAAATCACAAGGTAGAAAATTGAAGAGTGAGTGGATTCAACCTGATTTAGAGCCAAGCTCTGATACCAACTGATGCGGAAAACCCCAAAAAGACGTGGCTCAGGGACCTAACGCACACAATCAATCAAAGAACAACCAAGAAAGCTAAATCAGAGTTTAATAACACAAACCCTAGACCCAATATTTGAAGCAACACGAACCTAGGGTATTCAAGATGGATATGGACGCCACACTCCAGAAAAGAAAGGAATTGGGAGTAATAAGTTGATTTGAACGCCACTAGAAGAATTGCCTCCTAATAAGTTCTTTAGTTCTTAAAAGAACCGAGGGAGAAAAACCCTTGCTTTGTATTTCACTCAAAGTTCTCTGATCTCCAGAGCTTACAAGGGGTGCCTATTTATAGGCTAAGATGGCAATCCTAAAGAGGCAAAATTCCTAATTAGGAGAAATCCTTATTTTGGAGTAATTTTGGACAAATTCCAGTACATACAATGAACTCCTATTTAGGAGTGATGCTATTACTTAGTCTGACCTATTAAGTATTCCAATTATATTAATTAGGCCTAGACTCTCTTTAAAACTTGAATTCGCACCATTTGAAGCTTGGTTGGCCTGAATGTCCTGAATCAGGCCATTTAGTGCTTTTTTAATCTTTTTCACTCTAGTTCATGTTATTGGGCCTTCTGGAATGTGCAATGGACCTCTTGCATCCATTGAACCTCTAGCTTGTGTTATTGGGTCTTTTGGATTGTGCAATGGACCTCTTGCATCTATTGAAGCCTTCAACCCATCATCTCCACGGTTCTCATCAGAATATAGTGAATGATGCGGTCATACAAGCTGTTTTCAAGATCTTTAAGTGTGAAGGAGTCATTACAACAAAAAGTGGAGCCTTGTTAGGAAGAAATGAAGCGACGGTCTCATTTTTCACTAAATAAGCATCAAATACTTGTGAGAAATGCTAGAAATCATCGAAGACTCTTTGTTTAATGCAATTCAACACATTCCTAGCCCCAAGAGTGTATAGATGTGGTTGTTGCAGTCAATATAGAGAATGATGCGGTCATCCAAGCTGTTTTCAAGATCTTTAAGTGTGAAGGAGTCATTACAACGAAAAGTGGAGCCTTGTTAGGAAGAAATGTAGAGACGGTCTCATTTTTTACTAATTAGGAATCAAATACTTGTGAGAAATGCTAGAAATCATCAAAGACTCTTTGTTTAATGAAATTCAACATATTCCTAGTCCCAAGAGAGTATAGATGAGGTTGTTGCAGTGAATATAGTGAATGACATGGTCATACAAGCATTTTTCAAGATCTTTAAGTGTGAATGAGTCATTACAATGAAAAGTGGAGCCTTGTTTGGAAGAAAAGAAGAGACAGTCTCATTTGTTAGTAATTAAGCATCAAATACTTGTCAAAAATGCTAGAAATCATCAAAGACTGTTTGTTTAATGCAATTCTACATATTCTTAGTCCCAAGAGAGCATAGATGAGGTTCTTGCACTGAATTTAGTGAATGATGTGGTCAAGCAAGCTGTATTCAAGATCCTTAAGTGTGAATGAGTCATTACAATGAAAAGTGAAGCCTTGTTAGGAAGAAATAAAGAGACAGTCTCATTTCTCAGTAATTAAGCATCAAATACTTGTGAGAAATGCTAGAAATCATCAAAAACTCTTTGTTTAATGCAATTCTACATATTCTTAGTCCCAAGAGAGTATAGATGAGGTTGTTGCACTAAATTTAGTGAATGATGTGGTCAAACAAGCAGTTTTCAAGATCGTTAAGTGTGAATAAGTCATTACAATGAAAAATGGAGCCTTGTGATGCGGAAAACCCCAAAAAGACGTGGCTTAGGGACCCAACGCACACAATGAATCAAAGAACAACTAAGAAAGCTAAATCAAAGTTTGATAACACAAACCCTAGACCTAATATTTGAAGGAATAAAAACCTAGGGTATTCAAGATGGATATGGACGCCACACTCCAGAAAAGAAGGGAATTGGGAGTGATAAGTCGATTTGAACACCATAAAAAGAATTGCCTCTTGATAAGTTCTTTAGTTCTTAAAAGAACCGAGGGAGAAAAACCCTTACTTTCTATTTCACTCAAAGTTGTTTGATTTCTAGAGCTTACAAGGGGTGCCTATTTATAGGCTAAGATGGCAATCCTAAAGAGGCAAAATTCCTAATTAGGAGAAATCCTTATTTGGGAGTAATTTCAGACAAATTCCAGCACATACAATGAACTCCTATTTAGGAGTGATGTTATTACTCAATCTGACCTATTAAGTATTCTAATTAAATTAATTAGGCCTGGTCTCTCTTTAAAACTTGAATTCGCACCATTTGAAACTTGGTTGGTCTGAATGTCTTGTATCTGCCCATTTAGTGCTTCTTTAATCTTTTTGGCTCTAGTTCATGTTATTCGGCCTTTTGGAATGTGCAATAGACCTTTTGCATCCATTGAAACTCTAGTTCGCGTAATTGGGCCATCTAGAATGTGCAATGGACCTCTTGCATCCATTGAAGCTCTATCTTGTGTTATTGGGTTTTCTGGATTGTGCAATGGACCTCTTGCATCTATTGAAGCCTTCAACCCATCATCTCCATAGTTCTCAACACCTTGCTAGGAAGAAATGAGGAGACGGTCTCATTTTTGAGTAATTAAGCATCAAATACTGGTGAGAAATGCTAGAAATCATCAAAGACTCTTTGTTTCATGCAATTCAATAGATTCCTACTCCCAAGGGTGTATATATGTGGTTGTTGTAGTGAATATAGTGAATGATGCGGTCATACAAGCCGTTTTCAAGATCTTTAAGAGTGAAGGAGTCATTACAACGAAAAGTGGAGCCTTGTTAGGAAGAAATGAAGAGACGGTCTCATTTTTGAGTAATTAAGCATCAAATACTTGTGAGAAATGCTAGAAATTATCAAAGACTCTTTGTTTAATGCAATGCAACAGATTCCTACTCCCAAGGGTGTATATATGTGGTTGTTGTGGTGAATCTAGTGAATGATGCGGTCATACAAGCTGTTTTCAAGATCTTTAAGTGTGAAGGAGTCATTACAACGAAAAGTGGAACCTTGTTAGGAAGAAATGAAGAGGCAGCCTCATTTTTGAGTAATTAAGTATCAAATACTTGTGAGAAATGCGAGAAATTATCAAAGACTCTTTGTTTAATGCAATGCAACAGATTCCTACTCCCAAGGGTGCATATATGTGGTTGTTGCAGTGAATATAGTGAATGATGTGGTCATACAAGCTGCTTTCAAGATCTTTAAGTGTGAATGAGTCATTACAACGAAAAGTAGAGCCTTGCTAGGAAGAAATAAAGAGACGGTCTCATTTCTGAGTAATTAAGCATCAAATGCATGTGAGAAATACTATAAATCATCAAATACTCTTTGTGTAATGCAATTCAACATATTCCTTATCCCAAGAGAGTACAGATGAGGTTGTTCCAATGAATTTAGTGAATGATGGGGTCATACAAGCTGTTTTCAAGATCTTTATTGGTGAATGAGTCATTACAACAATATGTTGAGCCTTGTTAATAAGAAATGAAGAGACGGTCTCTTTTTTGAGTAACTAAGCCTCAAATACTTGTGAGACATGGTAGAAATCATCAAAGACTCTTTGTTTAATGCAATTCAACAGATTTCTACTCCCAAGAGAGTATATATATGGTTGTTGCAGTGAATATAGTGAATGATGCAGTCATACAAGCTGCTTTCAAGATCTTTAAGTGTGAAGGAGTCATTACAACGAAAAGTGGAGCCTTGTTTGCAAGAAATGAAGAGACGGTCTCATTTTTGAGTAATTAAGTATCAAATACTTGCAAGAAATGCGAGAAATCATCAAAGACTCTTTGTTTAATGCAATTCAACATATTCCTAGTCCCAAGAGAGAATAGATGAGGTTGTTGCAATGAATTTAGTGAATGATGGGGTCATACAAGCTGTTTTCAAGATTTTTATGGGTGAATGAGTCATTACAACAATATGTGGAGCCTTGTTAGTAAGAAATGAAGAGACGGTCACTTTGTTGAGTAATTAAGCATCAAATACTTGTGAGAAATGCTAGAAATCATCCAAGACTCTTTGTTTAATGCAATTCAACAGATTCCTACTCCCAAGTGTGTATATATGTAGTTGTTGCAGTGAATATAGTCAATGATGTGGTCATACAAGCTGTTTTCAAGATCTTTAAGTGTGAATGAGTCATTACAACGAAAAATGGAGCCTAGCTAGGAAGAAATGAAGAGACAGTCTCATTTTGGAGTAATTAAGCATCAAATACTTGTGAGAAAGGCTTGAAATCATCAGAGACACATTGTTTAATGCAATTCTACATATTCTTAGTCCCAAGAGAGTATAGATGTGGTTGTTGCACTGAATTTAGTGAAAGATATGGTCAAGCAAGCTGTTTTCAGGATCATTAAGTGTTAATGAGTCATTACAACGAAAAGTGGAGCCTTGTTAGGAAGAAATGAAGAGACGTTCTCATTTTTGAGTAATTAAGCATCAAATGCTTGTGAGAAATACTATAAATCATCAAAGACTCTTTGTTTCATGCAATTCTACATATTCTTAGTCCCAAGAGAGTATAAATGAGGTTGTTCCACCGAATTTATTGAATGATGTGGTCAAACAGGCTGTTTTCAAGATCGTTAAGTGTGAATGAGTCATTACAATGAAAAATGGAGCCTTGTTAGGAAGAAATGAGGAGGCAGTCTCATTTTTGAGTAATTAACCACCAAATACTTGTGAGAAATATTGGAAATCATCAAAGACTCTTTGTTTAATGCAATTCAACACATTGCTAGTTCCAAAGGTGTATAGATGTGGTTGTTGCAGGGAATATAGTGAATGATGCGGTCATACATGCCTCTTTCAAGATCTTTAAGTGTGAATGAGTCATTACAATGAAAAGTGGAGCCTTGTTAGGAAGAAATGAAGAGACGGTCTCATTTTTGAGTAATTAACCATCAAATACTTATGAGAAATGCTAGAAATCAACAAAGACTCTTTGTTTAATGCAATTCAACAGATTCCTAGTTCCAAGGGTGTATATATGTGGTTGTTGCAGGGAATATAGTGAATGATGCGGTCATACATGCCGCTTTCAAGATCTTTAAGTGTGAATGAGTCATTACAACGAAAAGTGGAGCCTTGTTTGGAAGAAATGAAGAAATGGTCTCATTTTTGAGTAATTAAGCATCAAATGCTTGTGAGAAATGCTATAAATCATCAAAAACACCTTGTTTAATGCAATTCAACAGATTCCTACTCCCAAGGGTGTATATACATGGTTGTTGCAGTGAATATAGTGTATGATGCGGTCATACAAGCTGTTTTCAAGATCTTTAAGTGTCAAGGAGTCATTACAATGAAAAGTGGTGCCTTGTTAGGAAGAAATGAAGAGGCGGTCTCATTTTTGAGTAATTAAGCATCAAATACTTGTGAGAAATGCTAGAAATGATCAAAGACTCTTTGTTTAATGCAATTCAATAGATTCCTACTCCCAAGGGTGTATATATGTGGTTGTTGCAGTGAATATAGTGAATAATGCGGTCATACAAGTTGTTTTCAAGATTTTTAAGTGTGAAGAAGTCATTACAATGAAATGTGGAGCCGTGTTAGAAAGAAATGAAGAGACGGTCTCATTTTTAACTAATTAAGCATCAAATACTTGTGAGAAATGCTAGAAATGATCAAAGACTCTTTGTTTAATGCAATTCTACATATTCCTAGTCCCAAGAGAGTATAGATGAGGTTGTTCCGGCGAGTTTCATGAATGATGTGGTCACACAAGCTGTTTTCAAGATCCTTAAGTGTGAATAAGTTATTACAACGAAATGTGGAGCCTTGTTAGGAAGAAATGAAGGGACAGTCTCATTTTTTATTAATTAAGCATCAAATACTTGTGAGAAATGCTAAAAATCATCAAAGACTCTTTGTTTAGTGCAATTCTACATATTAGTCCCAAAGGTGTATAGATGTGGTGGTTGGAGTGAATATTGTGAATGATGTGGTCATACATGCTGCTTTCAAGATCTTTAAGTGTGAATGAGTCATTACAACGAAAAGTGGAGCCTTGTTAGGAAGAAATGAGGACACGGTCTCATTTTTGAGTAATTAAGTATCAAATACTTGTGAGAAATGGTAGAAATCATCAAAGACTCTTTATTTAATGCAATTCAACAGATTCCTAGTCCCAAGGGTGCATATATGTGGTTGTTGCAGTGAATATAGTGAATGATGTGGTCATGCAAGCTGTTTTCAAGATCTTTAAGTGTGGATGAGTCATTACAACAAAAAGTCGAGCCTTGTTAGGTAGAAATGAAGAGACGGTCTCATTTTTGAGTAATTAAGCATCAAATACTTGTGGGAATTGCTAGAAATCATCAAAGACTCTTTATTTAAAGCAATTCAACAGATTCCTAGTCCCAGGGGTTTATATATGTGGTTGTTGCAGTGAATATAGTGAATGATGCAATCATACAAGCTGTTTTCAAGATCTTGAAGTGTGAAGGAGTCATTACAACGAAAAGTGGAGCCTTGTTAGGAAGAAATGAAGAGACGGTCTCATTTTTTTGTAATTAAGCATCAAATACTTGTGAGAAATGCTAGAAATCATCAAAGACTCTTTATTTAATGCAATTCAACATATTCCTAGTCCCGAGGGTGTATATATGTGGTTGTTGCAGTGAATATAGTGAATGATGGGGTCATACGAGCTGTTTTCAAGATCTTTAAGTGTGAATGAGGCATTACAATTAAAAGTGGAGCCTTGTTAGGAAGAAATGAAGAGACGAGCCTTGTTAGGAAGAAATGAAGAGATGGTCTCATTTTTGAGTAATTAAGCATCAAATACTTGTGAGAAAGGCTGGAAATCATCGAAGACTCTTTAGTTAATGTAATTCTACATATTCTTAGTCCCGAGAGAGTATAAACGAGGTTGTTGCACTGAATTTAGTGAATGATGTGGTCAAACAAGCTGTTTTCAAGATCCTTAAGTGTGAATGATGCGGTCATGCAAGCTGTTTTCAAGATCTTTAAGTGTGGATGAGTCATTACAACAAAAAGTCGAGCCTTGTTAGGTAGAAATGAAGAGACGGTCTCAT
Source organism: Bruguiera gymnorhiza (assembly GCA_020883675.1). NCBI lineage: Eukaryota > Viridiplantae > Streptophyta > Magnoliopsida > Malpighiales > Rhizophoraceae > Bruguiera > Bruguiera gymnorhiza. The sequence goes on from JAIRCJ010000394.1 coordinate 34,168, forward strand.
TTTTGAGGAATTAAGCATCAAATACTTGTGGGAATTGCTAGAAATCATCAAAGACTCTTTATTTAAAGCAATTCAACAGATTCCTAGTCCCAGGGGTTTATATATGTGGTTGTTGCAGTGAATATAGTGAATGATGCGATCATACAAGCTGTTTTCAAGATCTTTAAGTGAGAATGAGTGATTACAACGAAAAGTGGAGCATTGTTAGGAAGAAATGAGAAGACGGTCTCATTTTTGAGTAATTAAGCATCAAATGTTTGTGATAAATGCTATAAATCATCAAAAAGTCTTTGTTTTATGGAATTCAACATATTCCTAGTCCGAAGTGAGTATAGATGAGGTTGTTGCAGTGAATATAGTAAATGATGTGGTCATACAAGCTGTTTTCAAGAACTTTAAGTGTTAATGAGTCATTACAGCAAAATGTGGAGCCTTGTTAGGAAGAAATGGAGAGATGGATTCATTTTTGTGTAATTAAGCATCAAATACTTGTCAGAAATGCTAGAAATCATCACAGTGATATGAACTCCAATTATTTGTAAATGGAACCCAACACCAGTGTTGGTATAGGATCGTTCTAACAAAGGTTATGGGATTTTGGAGTTCTAACCCAATGATTATAAACAACCAAGAACCAAAACTTAAAGATTCAAACACCACTCTTAAGAACAAAAACGTTGAAGAAGATAAGTCTGTTGAACCAACACCCTCAAGTATGAAAGTTCAAAATTAGTTCTCAAATAACCAAAGAAAATAGCTCATACATTCATCATATGCCGTCCTCCCCTCTAACCACCCTTTTTATAAGCTAACCCCCCTAAACCCTAGCTAATAAGATGGGCTTATTAAGGAAATTCATCCAATTTGCCAGCCACCCTCTTTATATGCTAATAAGATGGGCTTACTAAGGAAATTTGTCCAATCCGCCAGCCACCCCTTTGTATATGCTAATAAGATGGGCTTATTAAGGAAATTCATCCAACCCACAAAATAATAATAATAACCCACGAAAATAACCCATTTAAATGTCCAAACATGGGCTCCCAAATCCAACTTCCTTCCCAAGGTCATAGTTCTCAAATTCCTCCACAGGTGACACATTCGCAAGCCTTGGTGAAGCCTTCATCATCCTTAACTCGTAGAGAAATGGAGAAAGGTCAGAAACATTAAATGTTGCACTCACATTATACTCACCTGGCAAGTCAAGTTTATGTGCATTATCATTGACTCTTGCCACCACTTGGAAAGGGCCATCTCCCCTTGGTTGCAACTTTGATTTCCTTTGCTTGGGAAATCTATCCTTCCGCAAATGTACCCAAACCCAATCTCCAAGTTCAAAAGTGATATGTCTACGACCTTTGTTGGCTTGTGTTTCATATTGTTTGGTTTTTCTCTCAATGTTAAGCCTAGCTTTCTCATGAAGTTGCCTAACCACTTCAACCTTCTTTTTCCCATCTAAATTAACCTTGTCCTGTATAGGCAATGGTACTAAATCCAAAGGAGATAAGGGATTAAAACCATAAACAAGCTCAAAAGGAGAATAACCTGTGGTACTATGAACAACACGATTATAGGCAAACTCCATAAAAGGCAAACATTCTTCCTAGGTTCTAGAGTTCTTACCAATAACAGCATGCAACAATGTACCAAGAGTTCGATTTACTACCTCAGTCTGTCCATCAGTTTGTGGATGGCAAGTTGTAGAAAACAACAACTTTGTTCCAAGCTTACCCCACAATGTTTTCCAAAAATGGCTTAAAAATTTTGCATCACGATCTAACACAATACTCTTCGGCACCCCACGTAGGTGAACAATCTCTCTAAAAAATAAGTCTGCAATGTGTGTGGCATCATCTGTTTTGGTGCAAGCAATGAAATGCACCATCTTCAAAAACCTGTCAACTACAGCAAGAATACAATCTCGGCCCTTCTTGGACCTAGGTAACCCAAGAATAAAATCTATAGAGATGTTGGTCCAAGGTTCACAAGGAATTTCTAAGGGCATATACTTACCATGGGGCAAAACTCAAGACTTAGCTTGTCTACAGGTAATACACTTGGCACAGACTCTTTCAACATCCCTTTTCATATGTGGCCAAAAGAAATGTTCATTTAAAACATCAAAAGTCTTTTGAATGCCAAAGTGTCCCATTAAACCACCCCTATGAGCTTCCCTCATAAGTAATGCTCTCATAGACCCTTGAGGAATACAAAGCTTATTTACTCTAAACAAATACCCCTCATGTCTATAGAACTTACCGAAGGCAACTTTCTCACATGTAGCATATACATTACTAAAGTCAGCATCATTAGCATACAAATCAATAATGTGCTCAAACCCCAACAACTTAACGCTTAAAGTGCTAATCAATGTGTACCTACGTGACAATGCGTCAGCAACAACATTTTCCTTACCTAATTTGTATTGAATTACATAAGGAAAAGTTTCAATAAATTCAACCCATTTCACATGTCTCCTGTTCAACTTACCTTGCCCCTTTAAATATTTTAAAGACTCATGATCAGTATGAATTACAAACTCCTTGGGCCAAAGGTAATGCTGCCACGTTTCTAAAGTCCTAACAAGTGCATACATTTCTTTATCATAAGTTAGATAATTCAATGTTGCCCCACTCAACTTCTCACTAAAGAATGCAATAGGTCATTTCTCTTGCATGAGAACTCCCTCAATCCCAATGCCTGATGCATCACATTCAATTTCAAAGATCTTAGAAAAATCAGGCAAAGCAAGAAGTGGTGCATTACACAACTTAGTCTTAAGCAAATCAAAGGCATCTTGTTGTTCCTTACTCCACTTGAAACCCACACTCTTTTTAATCACCTCACTCAATGGTGCAGCTATGGTACTAAAATCCTTAATAAACCTCCTATAAAAGCTAGCCAAACCATGGAAACTCCTCACATCACTCACACTCTTAGGTGTAGGCCATTCTTGAATTGCCTTAATCTTCTCTTTATCAACCTTTATGCCATGAGCAGACACAACATAACCCAAGAAAATAACATGATCCTTGCAAAAATCCCATTTCTTCACGTTGGCATACAATTTCTCTTTCCTCAAAACATCAAGCACGTAATGCAAATGTTCAACATGCTCTTCTAAATTCCTACTGTATACTAATATGTCATCAAAATAAGCCACAACAAACTTTCCTAAGAAAGGTCTCAAAACATGATTCATTAATCTCATAAAAGTACTAGGTGCATTAGTCAAACCAAAAGGCATAACTAACCATTCATACAAACCATGCTTGGTCATGAATGTAGTTTTCCATTCGTCTCCTTCCCTTATCCTAATTTGATGATACCCACTCTTAAGGTCAATTTTAGAGAAGTAACACACACCATGTAATTCATCTAACATATCATCAAGCCTAGGTATAGGATGTTGATACTTAACTGTTATTTTGTTGATAGCTCAACAATCAACACACATCCTCCAAGACCCATCTTTCTTTGGCACAAGCAACACTGGCACTGTACATGGGCTCATGCTCTCCCTTACATGTCCCTTATTCATCAACTCATCAACTTGCCTCTGAAGCTCCTTTGTCTCCTCAGGATTACTTCTATATGCTGGCTTATTGGGAATGGGAGCCCCAGGAATAAGATCAATGTGGTGTTCAATCCCTCTCCTTGGTGGTAAACCATCTAGGATCTCCTCAAGGAATACATCATTATAATCCTGCAACAAAGATGAAATAGCACTAGGCAAAGATGAATCAAGGTCAATGTTAGAGAAATAAGAATCCTTGTAAAGGATCAAGATTATTTGTTGCCTCGCTTGGAAGGCAACCCTAACATCTGCTCCTTTTGCAAACACACTCACTTGTTTTCTTTCATCTTCACTCTTGTGAACCTGAC
>JAIRCJ010000394.1:38216-68444 GCA_020883675.1 Bruguiera gymnorhiza
GATGAAATAGCACTAGGCAAAGATGAATTCTAGGTTGTGTTAGAGAATAAGATCCTTGTAAAGGATCAAGATCATTTGTTGCCTAGCTTGGAAGGCAACCCTAACATCTGCTACTTTTGCAAACACACTCACTTGTTTTCTTTCATCTTCACTCTTGTGAACCTGACCCCCCTTGTACTTAGCACTCTCACATGTGTTTACCTTCTTTTTCTCTCCCTCACTTTCTCTTCTCTCGACTCTCTCTTTCTTTTCGCTCCTCCTCTTTTGCTCACTTTCATAAAGTCTCACTTGGTCTTCATACACCTGTTTTGGAGTCAATGGAACAAGTGTAAATGATTTTCCATCCATGGTGAAAGAATAGCGGTTCTTGTAACCATCATGCAAAACTTTTCTATCAAATTGCCAAGGATGGCCCAATAATAAATGCCCAGCCTGTATGGGTACAACATCACAAAATAGCTCGTCCTTATATCTACCAATGGAAAATGGAACCACAACTTGTTTAGTCACTTTTACCACTCCACTGTCATTTAACCATTGCAAATTATATGGTGTAGGATGTTTGGTTGTAGGCGAGTTCAATTTTTCCACCAACTCTGTACTTGCTACATTAGTGCAACTACCGCCATCAATGATCAAGCAACAGAGTCTATCTTGAACTAAACATCGAGTATGGAAAATATTTTCCCGCTGCATCTCAACATCATCCTCCTCCTTAACCTGCACACTATGGGCTCTCCTTGCTACTAAAAGCCTTCCACCATGCTCTGGATACTCTATCCCTTCATCAACATCACTAGCATCCTCTAGTGGTGGTATTTGGTCTTCATCACTAGCATCACTGCCAGACAAATAGTCACCATTCTCCTTAAGGTATATGGTTCTCTTGTTAGGACATTGTGAAGCCACATGACCCCTACCTAGACATCTAAAGCATTTGATGTCTCTAGTTTTTCCTTGGGTGCCCTCAAGTTGTTCTTCAAATTTGCCCCTTTCCAGGCTACCCCTACTAGTTTGGGGTTTATGTGAAATGGTTTTAAGCTTAGAAGTCATCTTCTCTTCCTTCTTTCCCCAGTTCGACTTCCAAACAGATGAACCTAAGATCTGATTATATCTAGAAGTGCTCCTTCCCTTAAGTTGCCTCTCAACTTTCATGGCAATGTGCACCATGTCTTCAAGCTCTACATAGTGCTGCAGTTCTACCACATCAGCTATGCTTCTATTCAACCCTTGGAGGAACCTAGCCATGGTTGCCTCCCTATCCTCCATTACATTTGCCCTAACCATAGCAATTTCCATCTCCTTATGGTACTCTTCCATACTCTTGAAACCTTGTGTAAGGCTCTGTAACTTGTTATACAAGTCCCTATAATAAGAGCTAGGAACAAATCTCCTTCTCATCACAGTCTTCAACTCATTCCAAGTTTCTATAGTTCTCTCAAAATTTCTTCTCTTGGTGGTAGCTTGCTGGTCCCACCATACGACAGCATAATCAGTGAACTCTGCCACAACTAACTTCACTTTCTTCTCCTCAGAGAAGTTTTGGCACTCATATATTAATTCTACCCTTCGTTCCCAATCCAAATAGACATCAGGGTCAGCTTTCCCTTGGAAAGAAGGTATTTTCATTTTAATACTACTAAGATTTTTGTCTACTCCTTCCTCTACTCTATTTCTGTTATCCCAACCTCCATTGTACCTATCATGAACATTTCCATTGCCTCTTACTCCTCTACCATTCCTATTAACACGTCCTCCTCTAAAACCACCTCTGAAGTTTCTACTAGCATTATCACCATCATCACAATAATCATCACCATCTTCACCAAAGTCATGTTCAAATTGCTCATTCATGACCCTCCCAGCTGGCCTCTTAGGATTGACACTCGATTCTCCTTCCATTTTATCCATCCTGTCTCGAACTTCCCAAAACATTTGGTCAATCCTATCAAACTTCTGCTATAAGGATTTCATAAGCAATTTGAAATCTGCAACAACTACTTCCTCTTCTCCATGTGGGAAACTGCCTTCTTTAGCATTGGACATTGTGTATACCAAATTGTTAGTAAAGAAAGAATATACCTCACAAAACTCACTCCCTCGCATGTTTGCTCTCCACTCGACTATAGTAGTCCTCAACTCTCGTGTTTCACACAATGAATTGCAAGACTCTAAGAGCTCTTTCAATAGTTCCAAGAAAACTAAATTCAAAACAAACAAAACTTGAATATATGAATCCTAAACCTACCTCTTCAGAGAAGTGACACAACCAAAAAGATGGGCAATAAAGCAAACAGAATGACAAGGAATTCAATGGTATGAGCAGTGCAATCGGACAACAATCAGTTATCGAATATAATTGAGTAAATGACCAATTGAGCAATGAACTTGTTTTTTTTTTTTTTGGGTTTACTAATGGGTACTTCTGTAGAAGAAACAAATATCAGAAAAGAAACCCACGAAATACACGATTTTGTTTTTGTTTTCTTTCTTGTGTTTTTTTGTTTCTCTTTTTGATTATTCAATCAACAATGAATAATACACGAAAGAGATGATAACAAAAGGATAACTAACCTGAGTTCGAGTCAAGGCTCTGATACCAAATGATATGAACTCTGATTATTTGTAAACGGAACCCAACACCAATGTTGGTATAGGATCGTTCTAACAAAGGTTAAGGGATTTTGGAGTTCTGACCCAATGATTATAAACAACCAAGAACCAGAACTATAAGATTCAGACGCCACTCCCAACAACAAAACGTTGAAGAAGATAAGTCTATTGAACCAACACACTCAAGTATGAAAGTTCAGAATTAGTTCTCAAAGAACCAGAGAAAATAGCTCAAACATTCATCATTTGCCTTCCTCCCCTTTAACCAGCCTTTTTATATGCTAGCCCCCCCTAAACCCTACCTAATAAGATGGGCTTATTAAGGAAATTCGTCCAATCTGCCAGCCACCCCTTTTTATATGCTAATAAGATGGGCTTATTAAGGAAATTGGTCCAACCCACTAAATAATAATAATAACCCATGAAAATAACCCATTTAAATGCCCAAACATGGGCTCCCAAATCTAGCTTCCTTCCCAAGGTCATGGTTCTCGAATTCCTCCACAGATGACACATTTGCAAGCCTTGGCGAAGCCTCCATCATCCTTAACTTGTACCTTGCAACTTCCTGATAGTAAATGTTGCACAACAAGTTGTTGAGAGCTTCCTTTATTTTCTTTGACCTTACCCTTGTCATTGGTTCTCTAAGGTTTTGCAAAGCATCAACTCCCTTGTTGATTTGAGCTGGTACAATATGACTTCCATCATCTGCTGTCTTCTCTTCCGGGTGGTCTCACGGATACCAGGTCTGCTATCTTTTCTTCCGGGTGGTCTCACGGATACCAGGTCTGCTGTCTTTTCTTCCAGGTGGTCTGTTTCTTATTTCTCCTCTTGCTAGTTGTGCGTTTCTGGTTTGCTTGCAGGACGTGTTTCTGGTTTCCTTGTAGGAGGCGTTTTTGGTTTCCTTGCAGGATGTGTTTCTGGTTTGCTTGCAGGAGGCGTTTCTGGTTTGCTTGCAGGAGGTCGCATGTTCTGCTTTGCTCTCCTGATGGTGACATTTCTGGTTTGCTCTCCCGATGGTGTTGTTTCTGATCTCTTGCCGTTCCGCTCTCTCTTTCTTTTGGCCGGTTGTTGTAGGGTTGCTGTTTATTCAATTATGTTGGCCCTGACCAGTTTTGTCTTCCAAGGCCTTTATGTACTCTCTTCCATGAAACCCTAATAGGGCTTACGTGGTGGATTTACGTTCTTGCCCTTACATGGCGGATTTACTTTTTTGCCCTTCCATGTGGCTTTACTTTCTTGCACACTTAACCCTAGTTGACAACAATTACAACTCATACAAGGCTGTGGGAACAACAATAATATTGCAAAATTGAAATTCAACATAGTATTGACAATCCATTTATCCCTAGCAGAATTTAAAATTCTAAAAATTGCAAAATTGAGATATTTTGATCTTTAAACTTATTGTTAATGTCGTTTGATTTAATTGGTGAGAAAAATATAATATGTGAAAAATATAATATTTGAATATGTTAATTGAACAAAAATACAAGTAATGAACTCAATTGCTTAAAAGACACTTTAGTAGATGAATATTATAAATATCAATCTCAAATTTCAAAGTTCTGTGAAGCATATATCCCAAGATGGGAGTGGCGAACCATCTTATTTGAGTCCATTGCTTTTCCTTTTTCTTAAGTAATTTGTTTGAAGACAATAATTCTATAAATCATTTCAAAATCCTTTCAAATTCCATTGGGGCAAAGGAGACAATTAATATAATTGCAAAATTGAAATTCAAAAGATTATTGACAATTTGTTTATCCTTAGCAGATTTTAAAATTCTAAAAATTGAAAAAATGCAATATTTTGATTGTTAAATTTGTTGTTAATGTAGTTTGATTTGATTTGTGAGAAAAATACAATATTTGAATAAGTTAATTGAACAAAAATACAAGTAATGAACTCAATTGCATAAAATACATTTTAATGGATGAATATCAGAAATAGCAATCCCAAATTTCAATGTTGTGTTAAGGATATATCCCTAGATGGGAGTGCATAACCTTCTTATTACAATCTATTGCTTTTGATTTTTCTTAAGAAATTTGCCTGAATATTATATAAATCATTTCAAATTGCATTGAGTCGAAGGAGAGAATTCAGAAAATTGCAAAAGTTAAATTCAACAGAGTATTGACAATTCATTTATCCCTAGCATATTTTATAATTCTAAAAATTGCAAAAATGCGATATTTTGATTTTTAAATTTATTGTTCATGTCGTTTGATTTGATTGAAGAGAAAAATACAATATTTGAATATGTTAATCGAAGAAAAATATAAGTACTGCACTTAATAGCTTAAAATACACTTTAGTGGATGAATATTATAAGTAGTAACCACAAGTTTCAAAGTTGTGTTAAGCATATATTCCTAGATGGGAGTGAAGAACCTTCTTATTATAGTACATTGCTTTTGCTTTTTTTTAAGTAATTTGCCTGAATATTATATAAATCATTTCAAATTACGTTGAGGCAAAGGAGCCAATTCAGAAAATTGCAAAACTTAAATTCAACAAAGTATTGACAATTCATTTATCTCTAGCATATTTTAAAATTCTAAAAATTGCAAAAATGCAATATTTTGATTTTTAAATTTATTGTTAATGTCGTTTGATTTAATTCATAAGAAAAATATAACATGTGAAAATATAATATTTGAATATGTCAATTGAAGAAAAATACAAGTAATGGACCCAATTGTATAAAATACACTTTAGTGGGTGAATATTATAAATAACAATCCCAAATTTCAATGTTGTGTTAAGGATATATTCCTAGATAGGAGTGCATAACCTTCTTATTATAATCTATTGCTTTTGATTTTTCTTAAGAAATTTGCCTAAATATTATATAAATCATTTCAAATTGCATTGAGTCGAAGGAGAGAATTCAGAAAATTGCAAAAGTTAAATTCAATAGAGTATTGACAATTCATTTATCCCTAGCAGATTTTATAATTCGAAAAATTGCAAAATTGCAATATTTTGATTTTTAAATTTATTGTTCATGTCGTTTGATTTGATTGGTGAGAAAAATACAATATTTGAATAAGTTAATAGAACAAAAATACAAGTAATGTACTAAATTGCCTAAAATACACTTTAGTGGATGAATATTATAAATAGCAATCCCAAGTTTCAATGTTGTGCTAAGCATATATCCCTAGATGGGAGTGCACAACCTTCTTATTACAGTCCATTGCTTTTGCTTTTTCTTAAGTAATTTGCCTGAAGATTATATAAATCATTTCAAATTGTGTTGAGGCAAAGGAGACAATTTAGAAAATTGCAAAACTTAAATTCAACAAAGTACTGACAATTCATTAATCTCTAGCATATTTTAAAATTCTAAAAATTGCAAAAATGTAATATTTTGATTTTTAAATTTATTATTAATGTCGTTTGATTTAATTCATAAGAAAAATATAACATGTGAAAATATAATATTTGAATATGTTAATTGAAGAAAAATACAAGTAATGGACCCAATTGTATAAAATACACTTTAGAGGGTGAATATTATAAATAACAATCTCATGTTTCAATATTGTGTTAAGCATATATCCCTAGATGGGAGTGCAAAATCTTCTTTTTACAGCCCATTACTTTTGCTTTTTCTTAACAAATTTGCCTGAGGATTATATAAAACATTTCAAATTGTGTTGAGGCAAAGGAGACAATTTAGAAAATTGTAAAATTTAAATTTAACAGAATATTGACAATTTATTTATCCTTAGCAAATTTTAAAATTGTAAAAATTGCAAAATTGAAATATTTTGATTTTTAAATTTATTGTTAATGTCGTTTGATTTAATTGGTGAGAAAAATATAATATTTGACAATGTTAATTGAACAAAAATACAAGTAATAGACTCAATTGCATGAAAGACACTTTAGTGGATGAATATTATAAAAAGCAATCTCAAGTTTCAAGGTTGTGTGAAGCATATATCTCTAGATAGCAATGCAAAACCTTCTTATTACAATCCATTACTTTTGCTTTTTCTTAAGTAATTTGTCTGAAGATTATATAAATTATTTCATATTGCGTTGAGGCGAAGGAGATTTTAAAATTCTAAAAATTGCAAAATTGAAATATTTTGATTTTTAAATTTATTGTTAATATCGTTTGATTTAATTTGGTGAGAAAAATATAATATGTGAAAAATATAGCATTTGAATATGTTAAGTGAACAAGAATACAAGTAATGGACTCAATTGCATAAAAAACACTTTAGTGGCTAAATATTATAAACAGCAATCTCAAGTTTCAAGGTATTGTTAAGCATATAGCCCTAGATGGGAGTGCAAAACCTTCTCATTACAGTCAATTGCTTTTCCTTTTTCTTAAGTAATTTGTCTGAAAACAAGAATTCTACAAATCATTTCAAATTGCATTGAGTTAAAGGAGACAATTAAAAAAATTTCAAAATTTAAATTTAACAGATTATTGACAATTTCTTTGACCCTAAGAAATTTTAAAATTTTAAAAATTGCAAAAATGCAATATTTTGATTTTTAAATTTGTTGTTAATGTTGTTTAATTTGATTGGTGAGAAAAATACAATATTCGAATATGTTAATTGAACAAAAATACAAGTAATGAACTCAATTGCATAAGATACACTTTAGTGGATGACTATTATAAATAATAATCCCAAGTTTCAATGTTGTGTTAAGCAAATATCCCTAGATGGGAGTGCATAACCTTCTTATTACAATCCATTGCTTTTGCTTTTTCTTAAGTAATTTGCCTGAATATTATATAAATCATTTCAAATTGCGTTGAGGCTAAGGAGACAATTAAAAAAATTGCAAAAGTTAAATTCAACAGAGTACTGACAATTCATTTATCCCTAGCAGATTTTAAAATTCTAAAAATTGCAAAAATGCAATATTTTGATTTTTAAATTTACTCTTAATGTCGTTTGATTTGATTGGTGAGAAAAATACAATTTTTGAATATGTTAATTGAACAAAAATACAAGTAATGGACTCAATTGCATAAAAGTCACTTTAGTGGATGAATATTATAAAAAGCAATCTCAACTTTCAAGGTTTTGTGAAGCATATATCCATAGATGGGAGTGCAGAACCATCTTATTAGAGTCCATTACTTTTCCTTTTTCTTAAGTAATTTGTCTGAAGTCAAGAATTCTATAAATCATTGGAAATTGCATTAATGCAAAGACAATTAGGAAAATTGCAAAATTTATATTCAACATATTATTGACAATTTATTTATCCCTAGCAGATTTTGAAATTCTAAAAATTGCAAAAAAGTAATATTTTGACTTTTAAATTTGTTGTTAATGTTGTTTGATTTAATTGGTGAAAAAAATACAATATTTGAATAAGTTAATTGAACAAAAATACAAGTAATGGACTCAATTGCATAAAATACACTTTAGAGGATGAATATTATAAATAGTAATCCCAGGTTTCAATGTTGTGCTAAGCATATATCCCTAGATGGGAGTGCAGGACCTTCTTATTATAGTCCATTGCTTTTGCTTTTTCTTAAGTAATTTGCCTGAAAATTATATAAATCATTTCAAATTACATCGAGGCAAAAAAGATGATTTAGAAAATTGCAAAATTTAAATTCAATAGAGTATTGACAATTCATTTATCCCTAGCAGATTTTAAAATTCTAAAAATTGCAAAAATGCAATATTTTGATTTTTAAATTTGTTGTTAATTTCGTTTGATTTGATTGGTGAGAAAAATGCAATATTTGAATATGTTAATTGAACAAAAATACAAGTAATGGACTCAATTCCATGAAAGACACTTTAGTGGATGAATATTATAAATAGCAATCTCAAGTTTCAAGGTTGTGTAAAGCATATATCCCTAGATAGGCGTGGGGAACCATCTTATTAGAGTCCATTGCTTTTCCTTTTTCCTAAGTAATTTGTGTGAAGACAAGAATTCTATAAATGGTATCAAATTGCATTGAGGCAAAGGAGACAATTAAGAAAATTGCAAAATTTAAATTCTATAGATTATTGACAATTTATTTATCCCTAGCAGATTTTAAAATTCTAAAAATTGCATAAATGCAATATTTTAATTTTTAAATTTGTTGTTAATGTCGTTTGATTTGATTGGTGAGAAAAATACAATATTTGAATAAGTTAATTGAACAAAAACACAAGTAATGGACTCAATTGCATAAAATACACTTTAGTGGATGAATATTATAAATAGCAATCTCAAGTTTCAATGTTGTGTTAAGCACATATCCCTAAATAGGAGTGCAGAACCTTTTTTTTACAGTACATTGCTTTTACTTTTTCTTAAGTAATTATTTGAAGACAAGAATTATATAAATCATTACAAATTGTATTGAGGCAAATGTGATAATTAAGAAAATTGCAAAATTTAAGTTCAACAAATTATTGACAATGCATTTATCCTTAGCAGATTTTAAAATCCTAAAAATTGCAAAAATGCAATATTTTGATTTTTAAATTTAGTGTTAATGTCATTTAATTTGATTGGTGAGAAAAATATAACATTTGAATATGTTAGCTGAACAAAAATACAACTAATGGACTCAATTGTATAAAATATATTTTAGTGGATAAATATTATAACTAGCAATCCCAAGTTTCAATGTTGTGTTAAACATATATCTTAGATGGGGGTGGGGAACCTTTTTATTATAGTCCATTGCTTTTGCTTTTTCTTAAGTAATTTGCCTGAAAATTAAATAAATCATTTGAAATTGCGTCAAGGCAAAGGAGACGATTTAGAAAATTGCAAAATTTAAATTCAACAGAGTATTGACAATTCATTTATTCCTAGCAGATTTTAAAATTCCAAAAATTACAAAAATGCAATATTTTGATTTTTAAATTTGTTGTTAATTTCATTTGATTTGATTGGTGAGAAAAATGCAATATTTGAATATGTTAATTGAACAAAAATGCAAGTAATGGACTCAATTCCATGAAAGACACTTTAGTGGATGAATATTATAAATAGCAATCTCAAGTTTTAAGGTTATGTAAAGCACATATCCCTAGATGGCAGTGGGGAACCATCTTATTAGAGTCCATTGCTTTTCCTTTTTCCTAAGTAATTTGTGTGAAGACAAGAATTCTATAAATGGTATCAAATTGCATTAAGGCAAAGGAGACAATTAAGAAAATTGCAAAATTTAAATTCTACAGATTATTGACAATTTATTTATCCCTAGCAGATTTTAAAATTCTAAAAATTGTAGCAATCACAAGTTTAAATGTTGTGTTAAGCACATATCTGTAGATGGGAGGTAGGAACCTTCTTATTGAAGCCAATTGCTTTTGCTTTTTCTTAAGTAATTATTTGAAGACAAAAATTATATAAATCATTACAAATTCCATTGAGGCAAACGTGATAATTAAGAAAATTGCAAAATTTAAATTCAACAAATTATTGACAATGCATTTATCCTTAACAGATTTTAAAATTCTAAAAATTGCAAAAGTGCAATATTTTGATTTTTAAATTTATTGTTAATGTCGTTTAATTTGGTTGGTGAGAAAAATATAACATTTGAATATGTTAGTTGAACAAAAATACAACTAATGGACTCAATTGTATAAAATACACAATAGTGGATAAATATTATAACAAGCAATCCCAAGTTTTAATGTTGTGTTAAGCATATATCTTAGATGGGAGTGGGGAACCTTCTTATTAGAGTCAATTGCTTTTGCTTTTTTATTTAGTAATTTGTTTTAAGATAAGTATTCTATAAATCATTTCAATTTGCATTGAGGCAAAGGAGACAATTAAGAAAATTTCAAAATTTCAATTCAACAAAATATTGACAATTTATTTATGCCTAGCAAATTTTAAAATTCTAAAAATACAATATTTGAATATGTTAATTGAACAAAAATACAAGTAATGGACTCAATTACATAAAAGACACTTTAGTGGATGAATATTATAAATATCAACCTTAAGTTTCAAGGTTGTGTAAAGGATATATCCCAAGATGGGAGTGGGGAACCATCTTTTTAGAGTCCATTGGTTTTTCTTTTTCCTAAGTAATTTGTCTAAAGACAGGAATTCTATAAGTCATTTGAAATTACATTAAGGCAAAGGAGACAATTAAGAAAATTGAAAAATTTAAATTCTACAGATTATTAACAATTTCTTTATTCCTAGCAGATTGTAAAATTCTACAAATTGCAAAAATGCAATATTTTGATTTTTAAATTTGTTGTTAATGTCGTTTGATTTGATTGGTCAGAAAAATACAATATTTGAATAAGTTAATTGAACAAAAATACAAGTAATGGACTTAATTTCATAAAATACACTTTAGTGGATGAATATTATAAATAACAATCCCAAGTTTCAATGTTGTGTTAAGCACATATCCCTAGATGGGAGTGCAGAACCTTTTTTTTATAGTCCATTGCTTTTGCTTTTTCTTAAGTAATTGTTTGAAGACAAGAATTATATAAATCATTACAAATTGTATTGAGGCAAATGTGATAATTAAGAAAATTGCAAAATTTAAATTCAACAGATTATTGACAATGCATTTATCCTTAGTTTAAAAGTCTAAAATTTGCAAAAAACCATTATTGTGATTTTTAAATTTAGTGTTAATGTCGTTTAATTTGATTGGTAAGAAAAATATAACATTTGAATATGTTAGTTGAAGAAAAATACAACTAATGGACTCAATTTTAAAAAATATACTTTAGTGGATAAATATTATAACTAGCAATCCCAAGTTTCAATGTTGTGTTAAATATATATCTTAGATGGGAGTGGGGAACCTTCTTATTACAGTCAATTGCTTTTACTTTTTCTTCAGTAATTTGTTTAAAGACAAGTATTCTACAAATCATTTCAAATTGCATTGAGGCAAAGGAGACAATTAAGAAAATTTCAAAATTTCAATTTAACAGAATAGTTACAATTTATTTATGCCTAGCAAATTTTAAAATTCTAAAAATACTATATTTGAATATGTTAATTGAATTAAAATAAAAGTAATGGACTCAATTACATAAAAGACACTTTAGTGGATGAATATTATAAATAGCAACCTCAAGTTTCAAGGTTGTGTAACGCATATATCCCAAGATGGGAGTGGGGAACCATCTTTTTAGAGTCCATTGGTTTTCCTTTTTCCTAAGTAATTTGTCTGAAGATAGGTATTCTATAAATCATTTCAAATTACATTGAGGAAAAGGAGACAATTAAGAAAATTACAAAATTTAGATTTTACAGATTATTGACAATTTATTTATCTCTAGTAGATTTTAAAATTCTAAAAACTGCAAAAATGCAATATTTTAATTTTTAAATTAATTGTTCATGTCGTTTGATTTGATTGGTGAGAAAAATAAAATATTTGAATATGTTAATTGAACAAAAATACAAGTAATGGACTCAATTGCATAAAATACACTTTAGTGGATGAATATTATAAATAGCAATCCCAAGTTTCAATGTTGTGTTAAGCACATATCCCTAGATGGGAGAGAGGAACCTTCTTATTAGAGCTAATTGCTTTTGCTTTTTCTTAAGTAATTGTTTGAAGACAAGAATTATATAAATCTTGACAAATTGCATTGGGGAAAAAGTGATAATTAAGAAAATTGCAAAATTTAAATTCAACAGATTATTGACAATGCATTTATTCTTAGCAAATTTTAAAATTATAAAAATTGTAAAAATGCAATATTTTGATTTTTAAATTTATTGTTAATATCGTTTAATTTGATTGGTGAGAAAAATATAACATTTGAATATGTTAGTTGAACAAAAATACAACTAATGGACTCAATTGTATAAAATAAACTTTAGTGGATAAATATTATAACTAGTAATCCCAAGTTTTAATGTTGTGTTAAACATATATCTTAGATGGGAGTGGGGGACCTTCTTATTAGAGTCAATTGCTTTTGCTTTTTCTCCAGTAATTTGTTTGAAGACAAGTATTCTATAAATCATTTCAAATTGCATTGAGGCAAAGGAGACAATTAAGAAACTTTCAAAATTTAAATTCAACAGAATATTGACAATTTATTTATGCCTAGCAAATTTTAAAATTCTAAAAATACAATATTTGAATATGTTAATTGAACAAAAATACAAGTAATGGACTCAATTGCATAAAAGGCACTTTAGTGGAAGAATATTATAAATAGCAATCTCAAGTTTCAAGGTTGTGTAAAACATATATCTCTAGATGGGAGTGGGGAACCATCATATTTGAGTCCATTGCTTTTCCTTTTTGTTAAGTAATTTGTCTGAAGACAACAATTCTATAAATCATTACAAATTCCAATGAGGCAAAGGAGACAATTAAGAAAATTGCAAAATTTAAATTTTACAGATTATTGACAATTTATTTATCTCTAGCAGATTTTAAAATTCTAAAAATTGCAAAAATACAATATTTTGATTTGTAAATTTGTTGTTCATGTCGTTTGATTTGATTGGTGAGAAAAATACAATATTTGAATAAGTTAATTGAACAAAAATACAAGTAATGGACTCAATTACATAAAATACACTTTAGTGGATGAATATTAGAAACAGCAATCCCAAGTTTCAATGTTGTGTTAAGCATATATCTCTAGATGGGAGTACAGAACCTTCTCATTACAGTCTATTGCTTTTCCTTTTTCTAAAGTAATTTGCCTGGAGATTATACAAATCATTTCAAATTGCATTGAGGCAAAGGACACAATTCAGAAAATTGCAAAATTTAAATTCAACAGTCTATTGACAAATCATTTATCCCTAGCAGATTTTAAAATTCCAAAATTGCAAAAGTGCAATATTTTGATTTTTCAATTTGTTGTTAATGTGGTTTGATTTGATTGGTGGGAAATATACAATATTTGAATATGTTAATTGAACAAAAATACAAGTAAAGGACTTAATTGGATAAAATATACTTTAGGGGATGAATATTATAAATAGCAATCCCAAGTTTCACTGTTGTGTTAAGCATATATCCCTAGATGGGAGATCGGAGTGCAGAACCTTCTTCTTACAGCCAAATGTTTTTGCTTTTTCTTAAGTAATTTGCCTGAACATTATATAAATCATTTGAAATTGCATTAAGGCAAAGGAGACAATTTAGCAAAATCGCAAAATTTAAATTCAACAAAGTATTGACAATTCATTTATTCCTAGCAGATTTGAAAACTCTAAAAATTGCAAAAATGCAATATTTTGATTTTTAAATTTGTTGTTAATGTCGTTTGATTTGATTGGTGAGAAAAATACAATATTTGAATAAGTTAATTGAACACAAATACAAGTAATGGACTCAATTGCATAAAAGACACTTTAGTGGATGAATATTATAAATAACAATCCCAAGTTTTGAGGCTATGTAAAACATATATCCCTAGATGGGAGTGGCGAACCATCTTATTAAAGTCCATTACTTTTCCTTTTTTCTAACTAATTTGCCAAAAGACAAGAATTTTATAAATCATTTCAAATTGCATTGAGACAAAGGAGACAATTAACAAAATTGCAAAATTTAAATTCTACAGATTGTTGATAATTTATTAATCCCTAGCTGATTTTAAAATTATAAAAATTGCAAAAATGTAATATTTTGATTTTTAAATTTGTTGTTAATGTCGTTTGATTGATTGATGAGAAAAATACAATATTTGAATAAGTTAATTGAACAAAATTATAAGTAATGGACACAATTGAATAAAATAGACTTTAGTGGATGAATATTATAAATAGCAATCTGAAGTTTCAAGGTTGTGTGAAGCATATATCCTTAGATGAGAGTGGGGAACCATCGTATTGGAGTCCATTGCTTTTCCTTTTTCCGAAGCAATTTGTCAAATGACAAGAATTCTATAAATCATTTCAAATTGCATTGAGGCAAAGGAGTCAATGAAGAAAATTACAAAATTTAAATTCTACAGATTATTTATAATTTATTTTTCCCTAAGTGATTTTAAAATTCTAAAAATTGCAAAAATGCAATATTTTGATTTTTAAATTTGTTGTTAATGTCATTTGACTTGATTGGTGAGAAAAATACAATATTTGAATAAGTTAATTGAACACAAATACAAGTAATGGACTCAATTGCATAAAAGACACATTAGTGGATGAATATTATAAATAGCAATCCCAGGTTTCAATGTTGTGTTAAGCACATATCCCTAGATGGGAGTGCAGAACCTTTTTTTACAGTTCATTATTTTTGCTTTTTCTTAAGTAATTTGCCTAAAGATTATATAAATCATTTCAAATTGTGCTTAGGCAAAGGAGACAAATTAGAAAATTACAAAATTGAAACTCAACAGAGTATTGACAATTCGCTTATCCGTAGCAGATTTTAAAATTCTAAAAATTGAAAAAATGAAATATTTTGATTTTTAAATATTTGAATATGTTAATTGAGCAAAAATATAAGTAATGGACTCAATTGCATAAAAGACACTTTACTGGATGAATATTATAAATAGCAATCTCAAGTTTCAAGTTTGTGTGAAGCATATATCCCTAGAAGGGAGTGGGGAACCATCTTATTAGCGTCCATTCCTTTTCCTCTTTTTTAACTAATTTGCTTGAAGATAGGAATTCTATAAATCATTTCAAATTGCATTGAGGCAAAGGAGACAATTAAGAAAATTGAAAAATTGAAATTCTACAGATTGTTGACAATTTATTTATCCCTAGATGATTTTAAAATTCTAAAAATTTCAAAAATAAAATGTCTTGATTTTTAAATATTTGAACATGTTAATTGAGCAAAAATACAAGTAATGGACTCAATTGCATAAAAAACACTTTACTGGATGAATATTATAAATAGCAATCTCAAGTTTCAAGGTTGTGTGAAGCATATATCCCTAGATGGGAGTGGGAAACCATCTTGTTAGAGTCCATTCATTTTCCTTTTTCTTAACTAATTTGTCTGAAGACAGGAATTCTATAAATCATTTCAAATGGCATTGAGGCAAAGGAGACAATTAAGAAAATTGCAAAATTTCAATTCTACAGATTGTTGACAATTTATTTATCCCTAGCTAATTTTAAAATTCTAAAAATTGCAAAAATGAAATATTTTGATTTTTAAATATTTGAATATGTTAATGGAGCAAAAATACAAGTAATGGACTCAATTGCATAAAAGACACTTTACTGGATGAATATTATAAATAGCAAACTCAAGTTTCAAGGTTGTGTGAAGCATATATCCCTCAATGAGAGTGGGGAACCATCTTGTTAGAGTCCACTCCTTTTCCTTTTTCTTAACTAATTTGTCTGAAGACAAGAATTCTATAACTCACTTCAAATTGCATTCAGGCAATGGAGACTATTAAGAAAGTTTTAAAATTTAAATTTAACAGATTATTGACAATTTATTTATCCCTAGCAGATTTTAAAATTCTAAAGATTGCAAAAGTGCAATATTTTGGTTTTTAAATTTATTGTTAATGTCATTTGATTTGATTGGTGAGAAAAATACATTATTTGAATAAGTTAATTGACCAAAATTACAAGTAATGGACTCAATTGCATATAATATGCTTTAGTGGATGAATATTACAAAAAGCAATCTCAAGCTTCTGGGTCGTGTAAAGCATATATCCCTAGATGGGAGTGGGGAACCATCTTATTAGAGTCCATTGCTTTTCCGTTTTTCGAAGTAATTTGTAAGAAAACAATAATTCTATAAATCATTTGAAATTGCATTGAGGCAAAGGAGACAATTAAGAAAATTGCAAAATTTAAATTCTACAGATTGTTGACAATTTATTTATCCCTAACTCATTTTAAAATTCTAAAAATTGCAAAAATGCAATATTCTGATTCTTAAATTTGTTGTTAATGTCGTTTGATTTGATTGATGAGAAAAATACAATATTTGAATAAGTTAATTGACCAAAATTACAAGTAATGGACTCAATTGCATATAATATGCTTTAGTGGATGAATATTACAAAAAGCAATCTCAAGCTTCTGGGTCGTGTAAAGCATATATCCCTAGATGGGAGTGGGGAACCATCTTATTAGAGTCCATTGCTTTTCCCATTTTTCGAAGTAATTTGTAAGAAAACAATAATTCTATAAATCATTTGAAATTGCATTGAGGCAAAGGAGACAATTAAGAAAATTGCAAAATTTAAATTCAACAGAGTTTTGACAATTCACTTATCCCAAACAGATTTTAAAAGTCAAAAAATTGCAAAATTGAAATATTTTGATTTTTAAATTTATTGTTAATGTGGTTTGATTTAATTGGTGTGAAAAATATAATATGTGAAAAATATAATATTTGAATATGTTAATTGAATAAAAATACAAGTAATGAACTCAATTGCATAAAATACACTTTAGTGGATGAATATTATAAATAGCAAACCCATGTTTCAATGTTGTCTTAAGTATATATCCCTAGATGGGATAGGAGTGCATAACCATCTTATTACAGTTCATTGCTTTTGCTTTTTCTTAAGTAATTTGCCTGAAGATTATATAAATCATTTCAAATTGCATTGAGGCAAAGGAGACAATTTAGAAAATTTCAAAATTTAAATTCAAGAGAGTTTTGACAATTCACTTATCCCTAGCAAATTTTAAAAATCTAAAAATTGAAAAAATGGAATATTTTGATTTTTAAACTTATTGTTAATGTCGTTTGATTTCATTGGTGAGAAATATATAATATGTGAAAAATACAATATTTGAATAAGTTAAATGAAGAAAATTACAAGTAATGGACTTAATTGCATAAAATAGACTTTAGTGGATGAATATTATAAATAGCAATCCCAAGTTTCAATGTTGTGTTAAGCACATATCCCTAGATGGGAGTGTAGAACCTTTTTTTTACAGTCCATTGCTTTTGCATTTTCGTAAGTAATTTGCCTGAAGATTATATAAGTCATTTCAAATTGTGCTTAGGCAAAGGAGACAAATTAGAAAATTGTAAAATTGAAATTCAACAGAGTATTGATAATTCGCTTATCCGTAGCAGATTTTAAAATTCTAAAAATTGCAAAAATGAAATATATTGATTTTTAAATATTTGAATATGTTAATTGAGCAAAAATACAAGTAATGGACTCAATTGCATAAAAGACACTTTATTGGATGAATATTATAGATAGCAATCTCAAGTTTCAAGTTTGCGTGAAGCATATATCCCTAGATGGGAGTGGGGAACCATCTTATTAGCATATATTCCTTTCATTTTTTTAACTAAATTCTTTGAAGACAGGAATTCTATAAATCATTTCGAATTGCATTGAAGCAAAGAAGACAATTAAGAAAATTGCAAAATTTAAATTCTACAGATTGTTGACAATTTATTTATCCCTAGCTCATTTTAAAATTCTAAAAATTGCAAAAATGCAATATTTTGATTTTAAAATTTGTTGTTAATGTAGTTTGATTTGATTGGTGAGAAAATACAATATTTGAATAAGTGAAATGAACAAAATTACAAGTAATGGACTCAATTGCATAAAATACACTTTAATGGATGAATATTATAAATAGCAATCCAAGTTTCAATGTTGTGTTAAGCATATATCCCTAGATGGGAGTGCAGAACCTTTTTTACAATCCATTGCTTTTCCTTTTCTCAANTGTTGTTAATGTGGTTTGATTTGATTGGTGAGAAAAATACAATATTTGAATAAGTTAATTGAACACAAATACAAGTAATGAACTCAATTGCATAAAAGACACATTAGTGGATGATATTATAAATAGCAATCCCAGGTTTTAATGTTGTGTTAAGCATATATCCCTAGATAAGAATGCAAAATTGTCTTATTACAATCCGTTGGCTTTTACTCTTTCTTAAGTAATTTGCTTGAAGATTATATAAATCATTTCAAATTGCGTTGAGGCAAAAGACACAATTGAGAAAAATGCAAACTTTAACTCAACAGAGTATTGACAATTCATTTATCCCTAACAAATTTTAAAATTATAAAAAATTGCAAAATTGAAATATTTTGATTTTTAAACTTATTGTTAATGTCGTTTGATTTAATTGGTCAGAAAAATATAATATGTGACAAATGTAATATTTGAATATGTTAACTGAGCAAAAAATACAAGTAATAGACACAATTGCATAAAATACATTTTAGTGGATGAATATTATAAATAGCAATTTCAAGTTTCAAAGTTGTGTAAAGCATATATCCCTAGATGGGAGTGGGGAACCATCTTATTAGAGCCCATTGTTTTTCCTTTTTTCTAACTAATTTGCTAGAAGACAAGAATTCTATAAACCATTTCAAATTGGATTAAGGTAAAGGAGACAACTAAGAAAATTGCAAAATTTAAATTTTACAGATTGTTGACAATTTATTTATCCCTAGTTGATTTTAAAATTCTAAAAATCGTAAAAATACAATATTTTGATTTTTAAATTTGTTGTTCATGTCGTTTGATTTGATTGGTGAGAAAAATAAAATATTTAAATAAGTTAATTGAACAAAATTACAAGTAATGGACTCAATTGCATAGAATACACTTTAGTGGATGAATATTATAAATAGCAATCTCAAGTTTCAAGGCTGTGTAAAGCATATATCCGTAGATAGGAGTGGGGAACCATCTTATTAGAGTTCATTGCTTTTCCTTTTTTCTAACTAATTTGCTAGAAGACAAGAATTCTATAAACCATTTCAAATTGCATTGATGTAAAGGAGACAATTAAGAAAATTGCAAAATTTAAATTTTACAGATTGTTGACAATTTATTTATCCCTAGTTGATTTTAAAGTTTTAAAAAATGAAAAAAATGCAATATTTTTGATTTTTAAATTTGTTGTTAATATCGTTTGATTTGATTGATAAGAAAATACAATATTTGAATAAGTTAATTGAACAAAATTACAAGTAATGGACTCAATTGCATAAAATACACTTTAGTCTATGAATATTATAAATAGCAATCTCAGGTTTCGATGTTGTGTTAAGCATAGATCCCTAGATAGGAGTGCAAAACCTTTTTATTACAGTGCATTGCTTTTGCTTTTTCTTAAGTAATTTGCCTAAAGATTATATAAATCATTTCAAATTGCATTGAGGCAAAGGAAACAATTCAGAAAATAGCAAAATTTAAATTCAACAAAGTATTTACAATTTATTTATCCCTAGCAGATTTTAAAATTCTAAAAATTACAAAATGCAATATTTTGATTTCTAAATTTATTGTTAATGTCGTTTGATTTGATTAGTGAGAAAAATACAATATTTAAATGTCTTAATTGAACAAAAATACAAGTAATAAACTCAATTGCATAAAATACAATTTAGTGGATGAATATTATAAATAACAATCCTAAGTTTCATTATTGTGTTAAGCATATATCCCTAGATGGGAGTGCAGAACCTTCTTATTACAGTCCATTGCTTTTGCTTTTTCTTAAGTAATTTGCCGAAAGATTATATAAATCATTTCAAATTGTGTTCAGGCGAAGCAGACAAATTAGAAAATTGCAAAATTTAAATTCAACAGAGTATTGACAATTCACTTAGCCCTAACAGATTTTAAAATTCTAAAAATTGCAAAATTGAAATATTTTGATTTTTAAATTTATTATTAATGTCGTTTGATTTAATTGGCAAGAAAAATATAGTATGTGAAAAATATAATATCTAAATATGTTAAGTGAACAAAAATACAAGTAATGGACTCAATTGCATAAAAGACACTTTAGTGATGAATATTATAAATAGCAATCTCAAGTTTCAAGGTTGTGGGCAGCATATATCCCTAGATCCCTAGATGGGAGTGGGCAACCATCTTATTAGAGTCCATTCCTTTTCCTTTTTCTTTACTAATTTGTTTAAAGACAAGCATTCTATAAATCATTTCAAATTGCATTGAGGCAAATGAGACAATTAAGAAATTTTCAAATTTTAAATTCAACAGATTATTGACAATTTATTTATCCCTAGCAGATTTTAAAATTCTAAAAATTCCAAAAGCATAATATTTTGATTTTTAAATTTGTTGTTAATGTCGTTTGATTTGATTGGTGAGAAAATACAATATTTGAATAAGTTAATTGACCAAAATTACAAGTAATGGACTCAATTGCATAAAAATACGCTTTAGTGGATGAATATTACAAATAGTAATCTCAAGCTTCTGGGTCGTGTAAAGCATATATCCCTAGATGGGAGTGGGGAACGATCTTATTAGAGTCCATTGCTTTTCCTTTTTTCTAAGTAATTTGTAAGAAAACAAGAATTCTATAAATCATTTCAAATTGGATTGAGGCAAAGGAGACAATTAAGAAAATTGCAAAATTTAAATTCTACAAATTGTTGACAATTTATTTATCCCTAACTGATTTTAAAATTCTAAAAATTGCAAAAATGCAATATTTCGATTTTTAAATTTATTGTTAATATCGTTTGATTTGATTAATGAGAAAAATACAATATTTGAATAAGTTAAATGAACAAAATTACAAGTAATGTACTCAATTGCATAAAATACACTTTAGTGGATGAATATTATAAATAGCAATTCCAAGTTTCAATGTTGTGTTAAGCACATATCCCTAGATGGGAGTGCAGAACCTTTTTTTTACAGTCTATTACTTTTGCTTTTTCTTAAGTAATTTGCCCGAAGATTATATAAATCATTTCAAATTGTGCTTAGGCAAAGGAGACAAATTAGAAAATTGCAAAATTGAAATTCAACAGAGTATTGACAATTTGCTTATCCGTAGCAGATTTTAAAATTCTAAAAATTGCAAAAATGAAATATTTTGATTTTTAAATATTTGAATATGTTAATTGAGCAAAGATACAAGTAATGGACTCAATTGCATAAAAGACACTTTACTGGATGAATATTATAAATAGCGATCTCAAGTTTCAAGATTGTGTGAAGCATATATCCCTAAATGGGAGTGGGGAACTATCTTGTTAGAGTCCATTCCTTTTCCTTTTTCTTAACTAATTTGTCTGAAAATAAGAAATTTATAACTCATTTCAAATTGCATTGAGGCAAAGGAGACTATTAAGAAATTTTCAAAATTTAAATTCAACAGATTATTGACAATTTATTTATCCTTAGCAGATTTTAAAATTCTAAAAATTGCAAAAGTGCAATATTTTGGTTTTTAAATTTGTTGTAAATGTCATTTGATTTGATTAGTGAGAAAAATACAATATTTGAATAAGTTAATTGACCAAAATTACAAGTAATGGACTCAATTGCATAAAATACGCTTTAGTGGATGAATATTACAAATAGCAATATTAAGTTTCTGCGTTGTGTAAAGCATATATCCCTAAATGGGAGTGAGGACCCATCTTATTAGAGTCCATGACTTTCCGTTTTTCTAAGTAATTTGTAAGAAAAGAAGAATTCTATAAATCATTTCAAATTGCATTGAGGCAAAGGAGACAATTAAGAAAATTGCAAAATTTAAATTCTATAGATTATTGACAATTTATTCATCCCTAGCTAATTTTAAAATTCTAAAAATTGCAAAAATGCAATATTTTGATTTTTAAATTTGTTGTTAATGTCGTTTGATTTGATTGGCAAGAAAAATACAATCTTTGAATTAGTTAATTAAACAAAATACAAGTAATGGACTCAATTGCATAAAAAACATTTTAGTGGATGAATATTATAAATAGCAATCCCAAGTTTCAACATTTTGTTAAGCATATATCCCTAGATGGGAGTGCAGACCCTTCTTATTACAGTCCATTGCTTTTGTTTTTTCTTAAGTAATTTGCTTGAAGATTATATAAATCATTTCAAATCGCGTTGAGGGAAAGGACACAATTAAGAAAATTGAAAAATTTAAATTCAACAGAGTATTAACAATTCATTTATCCCTAACAGATTTTAAAATTCCAAAAATTGCAAAAATGAAATATTTTGATTTTTAAATTTATTATTAATGTCGTTTGATTTGATTGGTGAGAGAAATATAATATGTGAAAAATATAATATTTGAATATGTTAATTGAACAAAAATACAAGTAATGGACTCAATTGCATAAAAGACACTTTAGTGGATGAATATTATAAATAGCAATCTCAAATTTCGAGGTCGTGTGAAGCATATATCCCTAGATGGGAGTGGGGAACCATCTTATTAGAGTCCATTGCTTTTTTGTTTTTCTAAGTAATTTGTAAGAAAACAAGAATTCTATGAATCATTTCAAATTGCATTGAGGCAAAGGAGACAATTAAGAAAATTGCAAAATTTAAATTCTATAGATTGTTGACAAGTTATTTATCCCTAGCTAATTTTAAAATTCTAAAAATTGCAAAAATGCAATATATCCCTAGATAGG
Organism: Bruguiera gymnorhiza; assembly: GCA_020883675.1. Taxonomy (NCBI): domain Eukaryota; kingdom Viridiplantae; phylum Streptophyta; class Magnoliopsida; order Malpighiales; family Rhizophoraceae; genus Bruguiera; species Bruguiera gymnorhiza. The sequence goes on from JAIRCJ010000394.1 coordinate 61,151, forward strand.
AGTGTAGAACCTTCTTATTATAGTCCATTACTTTGGTTTTTTCTTAAGTAATTTGGCTGAAGATTATATAAATGATTTCAAATTACATTGAGGCAAATGAGATAATTCCAAAAATTACAAAATTTAAATTCAATGGAGTATTGACGATTCATTTATCCCTAGAAGATTTTAAAATTCAAAAAATTACAAAATTGAAATATTTTGATTTTTAAATTTAATATTAATGTCGTTTGTTTTAATTGGTGAGAAAAATATAATATGTGAAAAATATAATATTTGAATATGTTAATTGAATAAAAATACAAGTAATGGACTTAATTGCATAAAAGACACTTTAGTGGATGAATATTATAAATAGTAATCTCAAGTTTCAAGGTTTTGTGAAGCATATACCCCCAGATGAGAGTGGAGAACCATCTTATCAGAGTCCATTACTTTTCCTTTTTCTTAAGTAATTTGTCTGAAAACAAAAATTCTATAAATCATTTTAAATTGCATTGAGGCAAAGGAAACGATTGAGAAAATTGCAAAATTTAAATTCAATAGAGCATTGACAATTCATTTATCCTTAGCAGATTTTAAAATTCAAAAAATATCAAAAATGGAATATTTTGATTGTTAAATTTATTGTTAATGTCGTTGGATTTGATTGGCTGGAAAAATACAATATTTGAATATCTTAATTGAACAAAAATATAAGTAATGGACTGAATTGCATAAAATACAATTTAGTGAATGAATATTATAAATAGCAATCCCAAGTTTCATTGTTGTGTTAAGCATATATCCCTACATGGGGGTACAAAACCTTCTTATTACAGTTCATTGCTTTTGTTTTTTCTTAAATAATTTGCTTGAAGATTATATAAATCATTTTAAAGTGCATTTAGGCAAAGGAGACAATTTAGAAAATTGCAAAATTTAAATTCAACAGTGTATTGACAATTCACTTATCCCTAGCAGATTTTTAATTTTGTTGTTAATGTCGTTTGTTTTGATTGGTGAGAAAAATACAATATTTGAATAAGTTAATTGAACAAAAATACAAGTAATGCACTCAATTGCATGAAATACACAATCGTCGATGAATACTATGAATAGCAATCCCAAGTTTCAATGTTGTGTTAAGCATATATCCCTGTATGGGAGTGTAGAACCTTCTTATTACAGTCCATTGCTTTTGCTTTTTCTTAAGTAATTTGCTTGAAGATTATATAAATCATTTCAAATTGTGTTGAGGCAAAGGAGACAATTCAAAATATGGCAAAATTTAAATTCAGCAGAGTATTGACAATTCATTGAGCTCTAGCAGAATTTAAAATTCTAAAAATTGTAAAATTGAAATTTTTTGAACTTTGAATTTATTGTTACTGTTGTTTGATTTAATTGGTGAGAAAAATATAATATGTGAAAGATATAATATTTGAATATGTTAATTGAACAAAAATACAAGTAATGGACTCAATTGCATAAAATACACTTTAGTGGATGAATATTATAAATAGCAGTCTCTAGTTTCAATGTTGTGTTAAGCATATATCCCTAGATGGGAGTACAGAACCTTCTTATTACAATCGATTGCTTTTGTTTTTTCTTAAGTAATTTTTCCTGAAAATTATATAAATCATTTCTAATTATGTTGGGGCAAAAGAGACACTTCCGAAAATTGCAAAATTTAAATTCAATAGAGTATTGACAAATCATTTATCCCTAGCAGATTTTAAAATTCGAAGAATTGCAAAAATGAAATATTTTGATTTTTAAATTTAATGTTAATGTCGTTTGATTTTATTAGTGAGATGATGTGGAAAACCCCAAAAGACGTGGCTTAGGGACCCAACATACACAATGAATCAAAGAACAACCAGGAAAGTTAAATCAGAGTTTAATAACACAAACCCTAGACCCAATATTCGAAGGAACATGAACCTAGGGCATTCATGATGGATATGGACGCCACACTCAAAAAAAGAAAGGAATTGGGAGTGATAGGTCGATTTTAACGCCACAAGAAGAATTACCTCTTGATAAGTTCTTTAGTTCTTAAAAGAACCGAGGGAGAAAAACCCTTGTTTTCTATTTCACTCAAAGTTGTCTGATTTCCAAAGCTTACAAGGGGTGCCTATTTATAGGCTAAGATGGCAATTCTAAAGAGGCAAAATTCCTAATTCGGAGAAATCCTTATTTTGGAGTAATTTCGAACAAATTCCAGCACATACAATGAACTCCTATTTAGGAGTGATGCTATTACTTAGTCTGACCTATTAAGTATTCTAATTATATTAATTAGGCTTGGACTCTCTTTAAAACTTGAATTTGCACCGTTTGAAACTTGGTTGGCCTGAATGTCCTAAATCAGTCCATTTAGTATTTCTTTAATCTTTTTGGCTCTAGTTCATGTTATTGGGCCTTCTGGAATGTGCAATGGACCTCTTGCATCCATTGAAGCTCTAGCTTGTGTAATTGGGCCTTCTGGAATGTGCAATGGACCTCTTGCATCCATTGAAGCTCTAGCTTGTGTTATTGGGTCTTCTGGATTGTGCAATGGACCTCTTGCATCTATTAAAGCTTTCAACCCATCATCTCCACAGTTCTCATCATTCCCCCTTTCCTTTAAAAGATTCATCCTTGAATCATCACCTTGTTTATACTTGATGATGTAGGGAAAGGTCTGAATGAATTTGATCCACTTGGCATGCCTTCTATTCAACTTTCCTCGTAAAAGTAGGATAGGAACCGCACAATGACTCATGCTTTCCCTCACATATCCTTTGAAAATAAGTTCTTCGACCTGTCTTTTATGCTCCTTTGTCTCTTCAAGGTTACTCTTATATGCTGGCCGATTAGGAATGGATGCACTTGGGATGAAATCAATTTGATGCTCAATTCCTCTATTAGGTGGCAATCCACTTGGAACATCATCAGGGAATACATCCTTAAATTCCTGCAATAGAGCAACAACAACACTAAGCAAAGATGGGTCAAACTTGTTAGTGTTAAAATAAGCCTCCTTGTACAGAAGTACAATCATAGGTTGTTTGGCATAGAATGCTCTTTTGACTTCACTCTCTTTTGCATAGAAACTTTCTCTTTTCTTCTCTTTCTTTTGTGTCATCACATTTTCTCTTCTCATTTCTCTTTTATCGATCTTTCTTTCTGTTCACTCTCATTTTTAATCCTTAATTGATCCTCATAAGCTTGTTGAGGTGATAATGGTACAAGAGTGACGGGTTTTTCATTCATTACAAAGGAATATCGATTCTTGAAGCCATCATGCATAACTCGCCTGTCAAATTGCCATGGTCTTCCTAATAGAATATGGCCCACATGCATAGGTACAACATCACATAAAACTTCATCACGGTACCTTCCGATAGAAAATGATATGAGCATTTGCTTATTTACCTTGACTTCACCACTCTCATTCAACCATTGAAGCTTATATGGCCTAAGATGTTTCATAGTAGGTAAATCCAGCTTCTCAACCATAGTCGTGCTAGCAACATTAGTGCAACTCCCACCATCAATAATCATACTACATACCTTATCTTTGATGAGACACCTCATCTGGAAGATATTATCTCGTTGCCCCTCATTTTCTTCTTTCACTTGCACATTCAATGCTTGCCTTGTGATGAGAGCTACTCCATTAGCTGGATACTTCTCTCCATCACTTTCACCTTTTGATGATGGCACAAAATCATCATCTTCGTGGTCATAGGCACGTCTCAATTGCCTTCTTGCTTTAGAAGTCTCATATTCTTCGTGCCTCCTTTGCAACTTTGCTATTGTATTAGCTTGCTCCTCCGTCCTCTCACTCATATCATCAAATCTGGTATTCATGTGCTCAAATTGTTGTTGCATAGCTTTGATCATGAATGACATGTCAACAGCTCCCTCCTGAGCAGCACCATTGTCTCTCAAAATCATATTATTTCTTCTGGTTTAGAACCAGGCTCTGATACCAATTGATGCGGAAAACCCCAAAAAGACGTGGCTTAGGGACCCAACGCACACAATGAATCAAAGAACAACCAGGAAAGCTAAATCAGAGTTTAATAACACAAACCCTAGACCTAATATTTGAAGGAACATGAACCTAGGGTATTCAAGATGGATATGGACACCACACTCTAGAAAAGAAAGGAATTGGGAGTGATAAGTCGATTTGAATGCCACAAGAAGAAATACCTCTTCATAAGTTCTTTAGTTCTTAAAAGAACTGAGGGAGAAAAACCCTTGCTTTCTATTTCACTCAAAGTTGTCTGATTTTTAGAGCTTACAAGGGGTGCCTATTTATAGGCTAAGATGGCAATTCTAAAGAGGCAAAATTCCTAATTAGGAGAAATCCTTATTTTGGAGTAATTTCGAACAAATTCTAGCACATACAATGAACTCCTATTTAGGAGTGATGCTATTACTTAGTCTGACCTATTAAGTATTCCAATTATATTAATTAGGCTTGTACTCTCTTTAAAACTTGAATTTGCACCGTTTGAAACTTGGTTGGCCTGAATGTCCTAAATCAGTCCATTTAGTGTTTCTTTAATCTTTTTGGCTCTAGTTCATGTTATTGGGCCTTATGGAATGTGCAATGGACCTCTTGCATCCATTGAAACTCTAGCTTGTGTAATTGGGCCTTCTGGAATGTGCAATGGACCTCTTGCATCCATTGAAGCTCTAGCTTGTGTTATTGGGTCTTTTGGATTGTGCAATGGACCTTTTGCATCTATTGAAACTTTCAACCCATCATCTCCATGGTTCTCATCATGAGAAAAATATAATATGTGAAAAATATAATATTTGAATATGTTAATTAAACACAAATACAAGTAATGGACTTAATTACATAAAATACACTTTAGTGGATTAATATTATAAATAGCAAACCCAAGTTTCAATGTTGTGTTAAGCATATATCCCTAGATGGGAGTGCAGAACCTTCTTAGTACAGTCCATTGCTTTTGCTTTTTCTTAAGTAATTTCCCCAAAAATTATATAAATCATTTCAAATTGCGTTGAGGCAAAAGAGACAATTCAAAAATTGTAAAAGCTAAATTTAACAGAGTATTGACAATTCATTTATCCCCAATAGGTTTTAAAATTCCAACAAATTGCAAAAATGCAATATTTTGATTTTTTAAATTTATTGTCAATGTCGTTCGATTTAATTGGTGAGAAAAATATAATATGTGAAAAATATAATATTTGAACATGTCAACAAAACAAAAATACAAGTAATGAACTCAATTCCATAAAAGACACTTTAGTATTTGAATATTATAAATAGCAATTTCAAGTTTCAAGGTTGGTGTAAAGCATTTATCCGTAGATGGGAGTGGGGAACCATCTTTTTATAGTCCATTGGTTTTCCTTTTTCCAAAGTAATTTGTCTGAATACAGGAATTCTATAAATCGTTTCAAATTACATTGAGGCAAAGGAGACAATTAAGAAATTGAAAAATTTAAATTCCACAAATTATTAACAATTTTTATCCCTAGCAAAATTTTAAAATTCTAAAAATTGCAAAAATGCAATATTTTGATTTTTAAATTTGTTGTTAATGTCATTTGATTTGATTGGTGAGAAAGATATAATATTTGAATAAGTTAATTGAACAAACATACAAGCAATGGACTCAATTGGCATAAAATACACTTTAGTGGATGATATTATAAATAGCAAGCACAAGTTTCAATATTGTGTTAAGCATATATCCCTAAATGGGAGTGCAGAACCTTCTTATTATAGGTCCATTGCTTTTACTTTGGTCTTAAGTATTTGCCTGAAAATTATATAAAATCATTTCAAATTGCATTGAGGCAAAGGAGACAATTCAAAATTGCAAAATTTAAATTTAACAGAGTATTGACAAATTCAGTTATCCCTAGCAGATTTTAAATTTTAAAAAATTGCAAAATTGATATTTTGAATTTAATTTATTGTTATGTCATTTGATTTTATTGGTGAGAAAAATATAATATGTGAAAATATAAATTTGAATATGTTAATTGAACATAAGTATAAGTAATGGACTTAATTTCATAAAAGACACCTTAGTGATGATATCTATTAAGCAATCTCAAGTTTCAAGGTTGTGTGAAACATATATCCCTAGATGGGAGTAGGGAACCATTCTTTTAGAGTCCCATCGTTTTTCCCTTTTTCTTAAGTAATTTGTCTGAAGACAAGAATTCTATAAATCATTTCAAATTGCATTGAGGCAAAGGAAGACAATTATGAAAAATTGAAAAATTTAATTCTAATAGATTATTTAAAATTTATTTGTTCATAGCAGATTTTGAAATTCTAAAAATTGCAAAAATGCAATATTTTCATTTTTAAATTTGTTTTTAATGTCATTTGATTTGATTGGTGAGAAAAATATAATATTTGAATATGTTAATTGAAAAAAATATAAGTAATGGACTCAATTGCATGAAATACCTTTAGTGGATGGATATTATAAATAGCAAACCCAAGTTTCAATGTTGTGTTAAGCATATATCCTTATATGGGAGTGCAGAACCTTATTATTACAGTTCATTACTTTTACTTTTTCTTAAGTAATTTGCCTAAAAATTATATAAATCATGTTCAAACTGCGTTGAGGCAAAGGAAAATTCAGAAAATTGCAAAAAGTTAAATTCAACAGACTATTGACAATTCATTTATCCCTAGCAAATTTCAAAATTCTAAAATTGCAAAAATGCAATATTTTGATTTTTAAGATTATTGTTAATGTCGTTTGATTTAATGATGAGAAAAATATAATATGTGAAAAATATAATACTTGAATATGTCAATTGAACAAATATACAAGTAATGGACTCAATTTCATAAAAGACAATTTAGTGATGAATATTATAAATTGCAACCTCAAGTTTCAAGATTGTGTAAAAGCATATACCCTAAATGGGAGTGGGAAACCATCTTTTTAGAGTCCATTGGTTTTCCTTTTTCTAAGTAATTTGTCTGAAGACGGAAATTTTATAAAATCATTTCAAATTACATTGAGGCAAAGGAGACAATTAAGAAAATTGCAAAATTTAAATTCTACAGATTATTAACAATTCTTTATTCCTAACAGAATGTAAAATTTTAAAAATTGCAAAAATGCAATATTTTGATTTTTAAATTTGTTGTTAATGTCATTTGATTTGATTGGTCAGAAAAATACAATATTTGAATATGTTAATTGATCAAAAAAACAAGTAATGGATACAATTGCATAAAATAAACTTTAGTGGATGAATATTATAAATAGCAGTCCTAAGTTTTAATGTTGTTAAA
>JAIRCJ010000364.1:0-68437 GCA_020883675.1 Bruguiera gymnorhiza
ATAATCCTAAACTTTAATGTTGAGTCAAGCATATTACAACTTGTAGCCGGGAGTGGGGAAACTTCTATATAGCGTCCATTGACATTTGTTTTTTCTTAAATAATATGTTTTGTAGATCCTCGTTTAGAATTCAATAAATCATTCCAACTTGCATTTTTGGCAATAGAGACAACTTAAAAAATTATAACAATTAATAAATTCTAAGTAAGGTTATTGACAAGCGTTAAATTCCGCCCTATAAGTTTTTTAATTCCCAAATTTGAAAAAAATACAATATTTTGATTTTTCAATTTATTGTTAATCCCACTGCATTTGAATGGCTTAGAAAAAACAGCATAATATTTGAATTTCTTGAATTGAACAAAAAATACAAGAAAAATTGGTATCAATTGTACCCAAATTACACTTTAGTGGATGAAGCTTATTATAAATAGTATCCTAAACTTTATCCATTTTTGGCAATGGAGACAAGTAAAAAAATGGTAAATTTAAATTCAACTAATTATTGCAATGCATAAATCCCTCAAAGAGTTTAAAATTCAAAAAGATGAAAAAATACAATATTTTGATTTTTCAATTTATTGTTAATCTCATTGCATTTTGAATGGTGAGAAAATATAATATTCGAATTTGTTAACTGAACAAAAATACAAGTAATGGACTCAATTGTATAAAATACATTTTTGTGGATGAATATTATAAATAGCAATTCTAATCTTTAATGTTGGGTCAAGCATATTACAGTTAAGGGAAGCCGAGAAACTTTTTTTTAGAGCCCATTGCATTTGATTTTTCATAAGTAATATGTTTCTAAACTAAAATTGTATAAATCATTTCAACTGGCATTATGGCAAAGTGGACAGTTTAAAAAAATGACAAAATTTAAACTTAAAGTGGGGAAAGTTCTTATTAGGGTTCAATGCATTTGCTTTTTCTTAAGTAATATGTTTGTAGACTCAAATTCTATAAATCAATTCAACTTGCATTTTGGCAAAAGAGACAACTAAAAAAATGGCAAAATTTAAATTCAACTGATTATTCACAATGCATAAATCCCTCAAAGAGTTTAAAATTAAAAAAGTTGAAAAAATGTACTATTTTAAATTTTCAATTTATTGTTAATTCCACTATATTTCAAATGGTGAGAAAAGCATAATATTTGAATTTCTTAATTGAACAAAAGTACAAGTAATTGACTCAATTATACAAAATACACTTTAGTGGATGAATATTATAAATAGCAGTTCTAAGCGTGGATGAATATTATAAATAGCAGTTCTAAGCTTTAAGGTTGGGTTAAGCATATTGCTCTTGAGGGAAGTGGGAAAACTTCTTATTAGAGTCCATTGCATTTGCTTTTCTTTAGCAATATGTTTGTCCACTCGAATTATATAAATCATTTCAACTTGCATTGTGGCAAAAGAGGCAATCAAAAAAATTACGAAATTGAAATTCAACTATGTATTGATAATGCATAAATCCCTATAAGTTTTTAAAATTGAAAAAGTTGAAAAAATACAATATTTTGATTTTTCAATTTATTGTTAATCCCACTGCATTTTGAATGGTGAGAAAAACATAATATTTGAATTTCTTAATTGAACAAAAATACAAGTAATGGACTCAATTGTACAAAATACACTTTATTGGAATGAATATTATAAATAGCAATCCTAAGCTTTAATGTTAGGTCAAGCATATTACTGTTAAGGGAAGAGGCGAAACTTCTTATAAAAGCCCATTGCAATTGATTTTTCATAAGTAATATATTTTTAGAATAAAATTGTATAAATCATTTCAACTTGCATTATGGCAAAGGGGACAATGAAAAAAATGACAAAATCTATATTTAACTAATTATTAATAATGCATAAATCTCTTAAAAAGTTGAGTCAAGCATATTACTCTTGAGGGGAGTGGGGAAACTTCTTATTAGGGTCCATTGCATTTGGTTTTTCTTAAGTAATATGTTTGTCAACTCAAATTATATAAATCATTTCAACTTGCATGATGGCAAAGGAGACAATTGAAAAAATGACAAAATTAAGATTCAATTAATTATTTACAATGCATAAATCCCTCAAAGAGTTCAAAATTAATAAAGCTGAAAAAATATAATATTTTGATTTTTTAATTTATTGTTAATCCCACTGCATTTTCAATGGTGAGAAAAATATAATATTTGAATTTGCTAATTGAACAAAAATACAAGTAATGGACTCAGTTGTATAAAATACACTTTAGTAGACGGAGTCAAGCATATTGCTCTTTAGGGAAGTGGGGAAACTTTTTATTATAGCCCATTGCACTTGATTTTTCTTAAGGAATATGTTTCCAAACTAAAATTTTATAAATCATTTCAACTTGCATTATGGCAAAGGAGACAATTGAAAAGATGACAAAATTTAAATTCAACTGATTATTTACAATGCATAAATACCTCAAAGAGTTTAAAATTAAGAAAGTTGAGAAATACAATGTTTTGATTTTTCAATTTATTATTAATCCCACTGCATTTTGAATGGTGAGAAAAACATAATATTTGAATTTGTTAATTGAACAAAAATACAAGTAATCGACTCAGTTGTACAAAATACACTTTAGTAGATGAATATTATAAATAATAATCCCAAACGTTAATGTTGGGTCAAGCATATTGCTCTTGAGGGAAATGGGGAAACTTCTTATTAGAGCCCATTGCATTTGATTTTTTATAAGTAATATGTTTCCAAACTAAAATTTTATAAATCATTTCAACTTGCATTACGGCAAAGGGGACAATTGAAAAATGACAAAATTTAAATTCAACTGATTATTTACAATGCATAAATACCTCAAAGAGTTTAAAATTAAAAATTTGAGAAAAGACAATGTTTTGATTTTTCAATTTATTGTTAATCCCACTGCATTTTGAATGGTAAGAAAAACATAATATTTGAATTTGTTAATTGAACAAAAATACAAGTAATGGACTCAATTGTATAAAATACACTTTAGTGGATGAATACTATAAATAACAATCCTAAGTTTTAATGTTGGGTTAAGCATATTACTCATGAGGGGAGTGGGGAAACTTCTTATTAGAGTCTATTGCATTTACTTTTTCTCAAGTAATAGGTTTCTACACTTAAATTATATACATCATTTCAACTTGTATTGTGGCAAAGGATGCAATTAAAACATTAAAAAATTTAAATTCAACTAATTATTGTCAATGCATAAATCCCAATTAGTTTTTAAAATTCAAAAAGTTGTAAAAATACAATATTTTCATTTTTCAATTTATTGTCAATCCCACTGTAGTTTGAATAGTGAGACAAAAATAATATTTGAATTTGTTTGTTGAATAAAAATACAAGTAATGGACTCAATTGTATAAAATAAATTATAGTGGATGAAAACTATAAATTGCAATCCTAAACTTTAATGTTGGGTCAAGCATATTGCTCTTGAGGGGAGTGGTGAAACTTCTTATTAGGGTCTATTGCATTTAGTTTTTATGAAGTAATATGTTTGTAGACTCGAATTATATAAATCATTTGAACTTGCATATTGTGGCAAATTAGGCAATTAAAAAAATTACAAAATTTAAATTTAACTAATAATTCACAATGCATAAATCCCTCAAAGAGTTTAAAATTCAAAAAGTTGAAAAAATAGGATATTTTGATTTTTCAATTTATTGTTAATCCCACTGCATTTTGAATAGTGCAAAAAACATAATATTTGAATTTGTTAAATGAACAAAAATACAAGTAATAGACTCAATTGTATAAAATACACTTTAGTGATAAATATTATAAAGAGCAATCCTAAGCTTTAATATTGGGGCAAGCATATTGCTCTTGAGGGGAATGGGTAAATTTCTTATTAAGGTCCATTGCATTTGGTTTTTTTTAAGTAATATGTTTGTAAACTTGAATTATATAAATCATTTTAACTTGCATTGTGGCACATGAGGCAATTAAAAAAAGAACAAAATTAAAATTTAACAAATTAATCACAATGCATAAATCCCTCCAAGAGTTTGAAATTCAAAAAGTTGAAAAAATACAATGTTTTGATTTTTCAATTTATTGTTAATCCCACTGCATTTTTAATGGTGAGAAAAACATAATATTTGAATTTGTTAATTGAACAAAAATACAAGTAATGAACTCAATTGTATAAAATACACTTGAGTGGATGAATATTATAAATAGCAATCATAAGCTTTAATGTTGGGTCAAGCATGTTGCTCTTGAAGGGAGTGAGGAAACTTCTTATTGGGGTCCATTGCATTTGGTTTTTTTTAAGTAATATGTTTGTAGACTCAAATTATATAAATCATTTCAACTTGTATTGTGGCAAATTAGGCAATTAAAAAAATTAGAAAATATAAATTTAACTAATTATTCACAATGCATAAGTCCCTTAAAGAGTTTAAAATTCAAAAGGTTGAAAAAATACAATATTTTGATTTTTCAATTAATTGTTAATCCCACTACATTTTTAATGGTGGGAAAAAAATAATATTTGAATTTGTTAATTGAACAAAAATACAAGTAATGGACTTAATTGTACAAAATACACTTTAGTGGATGAATATTATAAATAGCAATCCTAAGCTTTAATGCTGGGTCAAGCATATACCTCTTGAGGGGAGTGAGGAAACTTCTTATTAGGGTCCATTGCATTTGGTTTTTCTTAAGTAATATGTTTGTAGACTCAAATTATATAAATCATTTCAACTTGCATTGTGGCAAATTAGGCAATTAAAACAATTAGAAAATTTAAATTTAACTAATTATTCACAATGCATAAGTCCCTCAAAGAGTTTAAAATTCAAAAAGTTGAAAAAATACAATATTTTGATTTTTCAATTAATTGTTAATCCCACTACATTTTTAATGGTGGGGAAAAAATAATATTTGAATTTGTTAATTGAACAAAAATACAAGTAAGGGACTTAATTGTACAAAATACACTTTAGTGGATGAATATTATAAAGAGAAATCCTAAACTTTAGTGCTGGGTTAAGCATATTGCTCTTGAGGGGAGTGGGAAAACTTCTTATTAGAGTCCATTGCACTTGATTTTTCATAAGTAATATGTTTCTAAACTAAAATTTTATAAATCATTTCGACTTACATTATGGCAAAAGAGGCAATTAAAAAAATGACAAAATTTAAATTCAATTGATTATTCACAATACATAAATCCCCAAAGAGTTTAAAATTCAAAAAGTTGAAGAAATAAAATGTCTTGATTTTTCAATTTATTGTTAATCCCACTGAATTTTGAATGGTGACGAAAATATAATATTTGAATTTGTTAATTGAACAAAAATACAAGTAATGGACTCAATTGTACAAAATAGACTTGAGTGGATGAATATTATAAAGTGCAATCCTAAGCTCTAATGTTGGGTCAAGAATATTGTCTTTGCAGGGTGTGGGGAAACTTCTTATTAGCATTTATTGCATTTGGTTTTTCTTAAGTAATATGTTTGTAAACTCGAATTATATAAATCATTTCAACTTGCATTGTGGCAAATGTGGCAATTAAAAAAATTACAAAATTTAAATTTAACTAGTTAATCACAATGCATAAATCCCTCAAAGAGTTTAAAATTCAAAAAGTTGAAAAAAAATACAATGTTTTGATTTTTTAATTTGTTGTTAATCCCACTACATTTTTAATGGTGAGAAAAACATAATATTTGAATTTGTTAATTGAACAAAAATACAAGTAATGGACTCAATTGTACAAAATACACTTTAGTGGATGAATATTATAAATAGCAATCCTAAGCTTTAAATTTGGGTCAAGCATATTGCTCTTGAGGGGAGTGGGGAAACTTCTTATTAGAGTGTATTGCATTTGAATTTTCATAAGTAATATTTTGTAGGCTAAAATTCTATAAATTATTTCAACTTGCCTTGTGGCAATGGAGACAATTAAAAAAAATGACAAAATTTAAATTCAATTGATTCTTAAGAGTGCATAAATCCCTCAAAGAGTTTAATATTCAAAAAGTTGAAGAAATACAATCTTTTGATTTTTTAAGTTATTGTTAATCCCACTGCATTTTAAATGGTGAGAAAAACATAATATTTGAATTTATTAATTGAACAAAAATACAAGTAATGGACTTAATTGTATAACATACACTTTATTAGATGAATACTATAAATAGCAATCCTTAGCTCTGATGTTGGGTCAAGCATATTACTCATGAGGGGAGTGGAGAAACTTCTTATTAGAGTCTATTGCATTTGTTGTTTCTGAAGTAATATGTTTGCACACTCGAATTATATAAATCATTTCAACTTGCATTATGGCAAAGGAGACAATTAAAAAAATGACAAAATTTAAATTTAACTGATTATTAACAATGCATAAATCCCTCAAAGAGTTTAAAATTCAAAAAGTCGAAAAAATACATTGTTTTGATTTTTCAATTTATTGTTAATCCCACTACATTTTGAATGGTGAGAAAAACATAACATTTGAATTTGTGAATTGAACAAAAATACAAGTAATGGACTCAATTGTATAAAATACACTTAGTGGATGAAAACTATAAATTGCAATCCTAAGCTTTAATGTTGGGTCAACCATATTACTCATCAAGGGAGTAGGGAAATTTCTTATTAGAGTCCATTGCATTTGTTTTTTCTTAAGTAATATGTTTGTACACTCGAATTATATAAATCATTTAAACTTGCATTGTGGCAAAGGAGGCAATTAAAAAAATTACAAAATTTAAATTCAGCTAATTATTGTCAACGCTTAGATCCCTATAAGTTTTTAAAATTCAAAAAGTTAAAGAAATACAATGTTTTGATTTTTCAATTTATTGTTAATCCCACTGCATTTTAATGGTGCAAAAAACATAATATTTGAATTTGTTAATTGAACAAAAATACAACTAATGGATTCAATTGTACAAAATACACTTTAGTCGATGAATATTACAAATAGCAATCTTGAGCTTTAATGCTGGGTCAAGCATATTGCTCTTGAGGGGAGTGGGGAAACTTCTTATTAAAGTCCATTGCATTTGTTTTTTCTTAAGTAATATGTTTGTACACTCGAATTACATAAATCATTTGAACTTGCATTGTGGCAAAGGAGGCAATTAAAAAAATAACAAAATTTAAATTTAGCTAATTATTGTCAATGCTTAGATCCCTATAAGTTTTTAAAATTCAAAAAGTGAAAGAAATACAATGTTTTGATTTTTCAATTTATTGTTAATCCCACTGCATTTTCAATGGTGAAAAAAACATACTATTTGAATTTGTTAATTGAACAAAAATACAAGTAATGGACTCAACTGTACAAAATACACTTTAGTCGATGAATATTACAAATAGCAATCCTAGGCTTTAATGTTAGCTCAAGCATATTGCTCTTGAGGGGAATGGGGAAATTTCTTATTAGAGTCTAATGCATTTGATTTGATTTTTCATAAGTAATATTGTTGTTGGCTAAAATTCTCTACATCATTTCAACTTGCCTTGTGGCAAAGGAGACAAGTAAAAAAAATGACAAAATTTCAATTGAATTGATTATTCACAATGCATAAATCCCTCAAAGAGTTTAAAATTCAAAAAGTTGAAAAAATAAAATGTTTTGATTTTTCAATTTATTGTTAATCCCACAGCATTTGGAAGGGTGAGAAAAACATAATATTTGAATTTGTTAATTGAACAAAAATACAAGTAATGGACTCAATTGTATAAAATACACTTTAGTGGATGAATATTATACATTGCAATCCTAAGCTTTAATGTTGGGTTCAAACATATTGCTCTCAAGGGGAGTGGGGAAACTTCTTATTAAAGCCGATTGCACTTAATTTTTCATAAGTAATATGTTTATAGACTAAAATTCTAGAAATCATTTCAACTTGCATTATGACAAAGGGGACAATTAAAAAAGTGGCAAATTTTAAATACAACTGATTATTCTTGATGCATAAATCCCTAAAAGAGTTTCAAATTCAAAAAGTTGAAAAAATAAAATGTTTTGATTTTTCAATTTATTGTTAATCCCACTACATCTTGAATGGTGAGAAAAACATAATATTTGAACTTGTTAATTGAACAAAAATACAAGAAATGGACCCAATTGCATAAAATACTATTTAGTGGATGAATATTAGAAGTAGCAATCGTAAGCATTAGTGTTGGGTCAAGCATATTGCTCTTGAGGGGAGTGGGGAAACATTTTATTGGGGTCCATTGCATTTGGTTTTTCTTAAGTAATATGTTTGTAAACTCGAATTATATAAATCATTTTAACTTGCATTATGGCAAATGAGGCAATTAAAAAAATTACAAAATTTAAATTGAACTAATTAATCACAATGCATAAATCCCTCAAAGAGTTTAAAATTCAAAAAGTTGTAAAAATAAAATGTTTTCAATTTTCAATTTATTGTTAATCCCACTACATTTTGAATGGTGAGAAAAACATAATATTTAAATTTGTTAATTGAACAAAAATACAAGTAATGGACTCAATTGTATAAAAAACACTTTAGTGGATGAATATTATAAATAGCAATCCTAAGTTTTAATGTTGGGTCAAGCATATTGCTTTTGAGGGAAGTGGGGAAACTTCGTATTAAAGCCCATTGCATTTGATTTTTCATAAGTAATATGTTTCTAGACTGAAATTCTATAAATCATTTCAACTTGCATTATGGCAAAAGAGGCAATCGTCCATTCCATTTACTTTTTCTTAAGTAATATGATTATAAACTTGAATTATATAAATCATTTCAACTTGCATTGTGGCAAATGAGCGAATTAAAAAATTACAAAATTTAAATTGAACTAATGAATCACAATGCATAAATCCCTCAAAGAGTTTAAAATTCAAAAAGTTATAAAAATACAATGTTTTCAATTTTCAATTTATTGTTAATCCCACTACATTTTGAATTGTGAGAAAAATATAAAATTTGAATTTCTTAATTGAACAAAAATACAAGTAATGGACTCAATTATTTAAAATACACTTTAGTGGATGAATATTATAAATAGCAATCCTAAGCTTTAATGTTGGGTCAAGCATATTACTCTTGAGGGGAGTGGGGAAACATTTTATTAGGGTCCATTGCTTTTAATTTTTCGTAAGTAATATGTTCTAGACTAAAATTCTAGAAATCATTTCGACTTGCATTATGGCAATGAGATAATTAAAAAAAAGTCAAAATTTAAATTCAACTGATTATTCACAATGTATGAATCCCTTAAAGAGTTTAAAATTCGAAAAGTTGAAAAAATACAATGTTTTGATTTTTCAATTTATTGTTAATCCCACTACATTTTGAATGGTGGGAAAAATATAATATTTGAATTTGTTAATTCACAAAAAATACAAGTAATGGACTGATTGTATAAAATAAACTTTAGTGGATGAATATTATAAATAGCAATCCTAAAGCCTTAATGTTGGGTCAAGCATATTGCTCTTGAGGGGAGTGGGGAAACTTCTTATTTGAGTCCATTGCATTTGCTTTTTCTTAAGTTATATGTTTGTAGACTCAAATTATATAAATGATTTCAACTGGCATTATGGCAAAGGAGGCAATTAAAAAATTACAAAATTTAAATTCAACTAATTATTGACAATGCATAAATCCCTATAAGTTTTCAAAATTCAAAAAGTTGAAAAAATACAATGTTTTGATTTTTCAATATATAATTCAATTTATGGCAAAAGAGGCAATCGTCCATTCCATTTACTTTTTCTTGAGTAATATGATTATAGACTTGAATTATATAAATCATTTCAACTTGCATTCTGGCAAATGAGGCAATTAAAAAATTACAAAATTTAAATTGAACGAATGAATCACAATGCATAAATCCCTCAAAGAGTTTAAAATTTAAAAAGTTGTAAAAATACAATGTTTTCAATTTTCAATTTATTGTTAATCCCACTACATTTTGAATGGTGAGAAAAACATAATATATGAAATTGAACAAAAATACAAGTAATGGACTCAATTGTACATAATACACTGTAGTGGATGAAGATTATAAATAACAATCGTAAGCAATAATGTTGGGTCAAGCATATTGCTGTTGGGAGTAGTGGGGAAACATCTTATTAGAGTCCATTGCATTTACTTTTTCATAAGTAATATGGTTATAGACTCCAATTATATAAATCATTTCAACTTGCATTGTGGCAAATGAGGCAATTAAAAAAATTACAAAATTTAAATTCAATTGATTATTCACAATGCCTACATCCCTTAAAGAGTTTAAAATTCAAAAGGTTGAAAAAAATACAATGTTTTGATTTTTCAATTTATTGTTAATCCCACTACATTTTGAATGGTCAGAAAAACATGATATTTGAATTTGTTAATTGAATAAAAATACAAGTAATGGACTCAAATGCATAAAATCCACTTTAGTGGTTGAATATTATAAATAGCAATCCTAAACTTTAATGTTGGGTCAAGCATATTACACTTGAGGGGACTAGGAAAACTTCTTATTAGAGTCCTTTGCATTTGATTTTTCATATGTAATATGTTTGTAGACTAAAATTCTATAAATCATTTCAACTTGCATTATGGCAAAGGAGACAATTAAGAAAATGACAAAATTTAAATTTAACTAATTATTAACAATGTATAAATCCCTCAAAGAGTTTAAAATTCAAAAGTTTAAAAAATACAATATTTTGTTTTTTTCAATTTATTGTTAATCCCACTGCATTTTGAATGATGAGAAAAATATAATATTTGAATTTGTTAATTGAACAAAAATACAAGTAGATGGACTCAAATGTAAAAATCCACTTTAGTGGATGAATATTATAAATAGCAATCCTAAACTTTAATGTTAGGTCAAGCATATTGCACTTGAGGGGACTAGGAAAACTTCTTATTAAAGTCCTTTACATTTGATTTTTCATAAATAATATGTTTGTAGACTAAAATTCAATAAATCATTTCATCTTGCATTATGGCAAAGGAGACAATTAAAAAAATGACAAAATTTAAATTTAACTGATTATTAACAATAGCATAAATCCCTCAAAGAGTTTAAAATTCAAAAAGTCAAAAAAATACATTGTTTTGATTTTTCAATTTATTGTTAATCCCACTGCATTTTGAATAGTGAGAAAAACATAATATTTGAATTTGTTAATTGAACAAAAATACAAGTAATAGACTCAATTGTATAAAATACACTTTAGTGGATGAATATTATAAATAGCAATCTTATGCTTTAATGGTGGCTCAAGCATATTGCTCTTGAGAGGAGTGCGGAAACTTTTTATTTGTGTCCATTGCATTTGCTTTTTCTTAAGTAATCTGTTTGTAGACTCGAATTTTATAAACCATTTCAACTTGCATTGTGGCAAACGAGGCTATTAAAAAAATTACAAAATTTAAATTCAACTAATTATTGCCAATGCATAAATTCCTATAAGTCTTTAAAATTCAGAAAGTTGAAAAAATGCAATGTTTTTATGTTTCAATTTATTGTGAATCCCACTACACTTTGAATGGTGAGAAAAACATAATATTTGAATTTGTTAATTGAACAAAAATACAAGTAATGGACTCAACTGTATAAAATACACTTTAGTGCATGAATATTATAAATTGCAATCCTATGCTTTAATATTAAGTCAAACATATTGCTCTTGAGGGGAGTGGGGAAACTTCTTATTAGAGTCGATTGCAGTTAATTTTTCATAAGTAATATGTTTATAGACTAAAATTTTAGAAATCATTACAACTTGCATTATGGCAAAGGGGATAATTAAAAAAGTGACAAAATTTAAATACAACTGAATATTCACAATTCATAAATCCCTTAAAGAGTTTAAAATTTAAAAAGTTGAAAAAATAAAATGTTTTGATTTTTCAATTTATTGTTAATCCCACTGCATTTTGAATGGTGAGAAAAACATAATATTTGAATTTGATAAATGAACAAAAATACAAGTAATGGACTTGATTGTATAAAACACACTTCAATGGATGAATATTATAAAGAGCAATCCTAAGCTTTAATACTGGGGCAAGCATATTGCTCTTGAGGGGAGTGGGTAAACTTCTTATTAGGATCGTTGCATTTGGTTTTTCTTAAGTAATATGTTTATAGACTTGAATTATATAAATCATTTCAACTTGCATTGTGGCAAATGAGGCAATTAAAAAATAACAAAATTAAAATTTAACAAATTAATCACAAAGCGTAAATCCCTCCAAGAGTTTGAAATTCAAAAAGTTGAAAAAATGCAATGTTTTGGTTTTTCAATTTATTGTTAATCCCACTACATTTTTAATGGTGAGAAAAACATAATATTTGAATTTGTTAATTGAACAAAAATACAAGTAATGGACTTAGTTGTTAAAAGATACACTTTAGTGGATGAATATTATAAATAGCAATCTTAAGCTTTAATGTTGGGTCAAGCATATTGCTCTTGAGGAAGTGGGGAAACTTCTTATTAGTACCCATTGCATTTGATTTTTCATAAGTAATTATGTTTCTAGACTAAAATTCTATAAATCATTTCAATTGGCATTATGGCAAAGGGGATAGTTAAAAAAATGACAAATTTAAATCAACTGAATTATTCACAATGCATAAATCCCTCAAAGAGTTGAAAATTCAAAAATTGAAAAAAATAAATGTTTTAATTGTTCAATTTCTTGTTAATCCCACTGGCATTTTGAATGGTGAGAAAAAATAATATTGAATTTGTTATTGAACAAAAATACATGTAATGGACTCAAATTGTACAAATCACACTTAGTGGATGAATATTATAAATAGGCAATTCCTAAGCTTTAATGTTGGGTCCAAGCATATTGCTCTTGAGGGGAGTGGGGAAACTTCTATTAGGGTCCATTGCATTGTGGCATAATTAGACAATTAAAAAAAAATTACAAATTTAAATTTAACTAACTTATTGCCATCAATGCATAAGTCCCTCAAAGAGTTTAAAATTCAAAAAGTTAAAAATACCAATATTTTGATTTTTCATAAGTAATATGTTCGAAACTAAAAATTCTATAAATCATTTCGACTTGCATTATTGGCAAAAAGAGGCAATAAAAAAAATGACAAAATTTAATTTCAACTGATTATTTACAATACATAAATCCCTCAANAATTCAACTGATTATTCACAATGCATAAATCCCTCAAAGAGTTGAAAATTCAAAAATTAAAAAATACAATGTTTTAATTGTTCAATTTCTTGTTAATCCCACTGCATTTTGAATGGTGAGAAAAACATAATATTTGAATTTGTTAATTGAACAAAAATACACATAATGGACTCAATTGTACAAAATACAGCTTAGTAGATGAATATTATAAATAGCAATCCTAAGCTTTAATGTTGGGTCAAGCATATTGCTCTTGAGGGGAGTGGGGAAACTTCTTATTAGGGTCCATTGCATTGTGGCAAATTAGACAATTAAAAAAATTACAAAATTTAAATTTAACTAATTATTCACAATGTATAAGTCCCTCAAAGAGTTTAAAATTCAAAAAGTTAAAAATACAATATTTTGATTTTTCATAAGTAATATGTTTCGAAACTAAAATTCTATAAATCATTTCGACTTGCATTATGGAAAAAGAGGCAATGAAAAAAATAAAAAAATTTAAATTCAACTGATTATTTACAATACATAAATCCCTTAAAGAGTTTAAAATTCAAAAAGTTGAAGAAATACAATGTCTTGATTTTTCAATTTATTATTAATCCCACTACATTTTGAATGGTGACAAAAGTGTAATATTTGAATTTGTTAATTGAACAAAAATAAAAGTAATGGACTCAATTGTATAAAATACACTTCAGTGGATGAATATTATAAAGTGCAATCCTAAGCTTTAATGTTGGGTCAAGAATATTGCCTTTATGGGGTGTGGGGAAACTTCTTATTAGCATCCATTGCATTTGGTTTTTCTTAAGCAATAAGTTTGTAGACTCGAATTATATAAATCATTTCAACTTGCATTGTGGCAAATTTGGCAATTAAAAAAATTACAAAATTTAAATTTAACTAGTTAATCACAATGCATAAATCCCTCAAAAAGTTTAAAATTCAAAAAGTTGAAAAAAATACAATGTTTTGATTTTTCAATTTGTTGTTAATCCCACTACATTTTTAATGGTGAGAAAAACATAATATTTGAATTTGTTAATTGAACAAAAATACAAGTAATGGACTTATTTGTACAAAATACACTTTAGTGGATGAATATTATAAATAGCAATCCTAAGCTTTAAATTTGGGTCAAGAATATTGTTCTTGAGGGGAGTGGGGAAACTTCTTATTAGAGTGTATTGCATTTGAATTTTTATAAGTAATATCTTTGTAGGCTAAAATTCTATAAATTATTTCAACTTGCCTTATGGCAATAGAGACAATTAAAAAAGATGACAAAATTTAAATTCAACTGATTCTTAACAGTGCATAAATCCCTTAAAGAATTTAGTATTCAAAAAGTTGAAGAAATACAATCTTTTAATTTTTCAAGTTATTGTTAATCCCACTGCATTTTGAATGGTGAGAAAAACATAATATTTGAATTTGTTAATTGAACAAAAATACAAGTAATGGACTTAATTGTATAACATGCACTTTATTGGATGAATACTATAAATAGCAATCCTAAGCTCTGATGTTGGGTCAAGCATATTACTCATGAAGGGAGTGGGGAAACTTCTTATTAGAGTCTATTGCATTTGTTGTTTCTGAAGTAATATGTTTGTACACTCGAATTATATAATTAATTTCAACTTGCATTATGGCGAAGGCGGCAATTAAAAAATTACAAAATTTAAATTCAACTAATTATTGAAATGCATAAATCCCTATAAGTATTTAAAATTAAAAAAGTTGAAAAAAATATAATGTTATGATTTTTTAATTTATTGTTCATCCCACTACATTTTGTATGGTGAGAAAAGCATAATATTTGAATTTGTTAATTGATGGAAAATACAAGTAATGGACTTAATTCTATAGAATACACTTTAGTGGATGAATATTATAAATTGCAATCCTAAGCTTTAATGTTGAGTCAAATAATTGCTCTTGAGGGGAGTGGGGAAACTTCTTATTAGAGCTAATTGCACTTAATTTTTCATAAGTAATATGTTTATAGAATAAAATTCTAGAAATCATTTCCACTTGCATTATGACAAAGGTGACAATTAGAAAAATGACAAAATTTAAATTAACAATGCATAAATCCCTCAAAGAGTTTAAAATTCAAAAAGTCAAAAAAATACAATATTTTGATTTTTCAATTTATTGTGAATCCCACTACATTTTGAATGGTGAGAAAAACATAATATTTGAATTTGTTAATTGAAGAAAAATACAAGTAATGGACTCAATTGTATAAAATACACTTTAGTGCATGAATATTATAAATTACAATATTAAGTTTTAATGTTAGGTCAAGCATATTGCTCTTGAGGGGAGTGGGGAAACTTCTTATTTATGTCCATTGCATTTGCTTTTTCTTAAGTAATATGTTTGTGGACTTGAATTTTATACACCATTTCAACTTGCATTATGGCAAACGAGGCAATTAAAAAAATTAAAAAATTTAAATTCAACTTATTATTCACAATGCCTAAATCCCTGAAAGAGTTTAAAATTCAAAATGTTGAAAAAATACAATATTTTGATTTTTTAATTTATCGTTAATCCCACTGCATTTTGAATGGTGAGAAAAACATGATATTTGAATTTGTTAATTGAACAAAAATACAAGTAATGGACTCAAATGTATAAAATCCACTTTAGTGGATGAATATTATAAATAGTAATCCTAAACTTTAATATTGGGTCAAGCATATTGCACTTAAGAGAATTGGGGAAACTTCTTATTAGAGCTCTTTGCATTTGATTTTTCATAAGTAAGATGTTTGTAGACTAAAATTTTATAAATCATTTCAACTTGCATTATGACAAACGAGACAATTAAAAAAATGACAAAATTTAAATTCAACTAATTATTAACTATACATAAGTCCCTTAAATAGTTTAAAATTCAAAAGTTGAAACAATACAATGTTTTGATTTTTCAATTTATTGTTAATCCCACTGCATTTTGAATGGTGAGAAAAATATAATATTTGAATTTGATAATTGAACAAAAATACAAGTAATGGACTCAATTGTATAAAATACACTTTAGTGGATAAATATTATAAGTAGCAATTTTAAGTCTTAATGTTGGGTCAAGCATATTGCTCTTGAGGAGAGCAGAGAAACTTCTTATTTATGCCCATTGCATTTGCTTTCTTTTAATTTTAAGTAATATGTTTGTAGACTCAAATTTTATAAACCATTTCAACTTGCATTGTGGCAAACGAGGCAATTAAAAAAATTATAAAATGTAAATTTAACTAATTATTGACAATACATAAATCCCCATAAGTTTTTAAAATTCAAAAAGTTGAAAAAATACAATGTTTTCATTTTTCAATTTATTGCTAATCCCACTGCATTTTGAATGGTGAGAAAAACTTAATATTTGAATATGTTAATTGAACTAAAATACAAGTAATGGACTCAATTATATAAAATACACTTTAGTGGGTAAATATTATAAATAGCAATCCTAAACTTTAATGTTGGGTCAAGCATATTGCTTTTGAGGGGAGTGAGGAAAGTTGTATTAGAGCCCATTGCATTTAATTTTTCATAAGTAATATGTTTTTAGACTAAAATTCTAGAAATCATTTCGACTTGCATTATGTCAAAGGAGACAATTAAAAAAATGAATAAATTTAAATTCAATTGATTATTCACAATGCATAAATCCCTAAAAAAAGGTTTTGATTTTTCAATTTATTGTTAATCCCACTGCATTTTGAATGGTGAGTAAAACATTATATTTGAATTTGTGAATTGAACAAAAATACAAGTAATGGACTCAATTGTATAAAATACATTTTAGTGGATGAATATTAAAAATAACAATCCTAAGTTTTAATATTAGGTCAAGCATATTGCTCTTGAGGGGAGTGGGGAAACTTCTTATTAGAGTCCATTGCATTTGCTTATTCATAAATAATATGTTTGTAAACTTGAATTATATAAATCATTTAAACTTCCATTATGGCAATGGAGGCAATTAAAAAAATTACAAAATTTAAATTTAAATAATTATTAACAATGCATAAATCTCTATAAGGGTTTAAAATTCAAAAATATGAAAAAGTACAATATTTTGATTTTTCAATTTATTGTTAATCCTACTGCATTTTGAATGATGAGAAAAACATAATATTTGAATTTGTTAATTGAACAAAAATACAAGTAATGGACTCAATTGTATAAAATACACATTAGTGGATCAATGCTTTAAATAGCAATCCTAAGTTTTAGTCTTGGGTCAAGCATATTGCTATTGAGAAGAGTGGGGAAACTTATTATTATAGTTGATTTGCGTTTACTTTTTCTTAAGTAATATGTTTGTAAACTCGAATTATATAAATCATTTCAACTTACATTGTGGCAAAGGGGGCAATTAAAAAAATTACAAAATATAAATTCAACTAATTATTGATAATACATAAATCCATATAAGTCTTTAAAATTCAAAAAGTTGAAAAAATACAATATTTTGATTTTTTAATTTATTGTTAATCCCACTGCATTTTGAATACTGAGAAAAACATAATATTTGAATTTGTTAATTGAACAAAAATATAAGTAATGGACTCAATTGTCTAGAGTACACTTTAGTGGATGAATTTTATAAATAGCAATCCTAAGGTTTAATGTTGGGTCAACCATATTCCTCTTGAAATGAGTTGGGAAACTTCTTATTATAGTCCATTGCATTCGCTTTTTCTTAACTAATATGTTTGTAGACTCGAATTATATAAATCATTTCAACTTGCATTGTGGCAAGGGAGGTAATTAAAAAATTACAAAATTTAAATTCAACTAATTATTTACAATACATAAATCCCTATAAGTTTTCAAAATTCAAAAAGTTGAAAAAAATACAATGTTTTGATTTTTAAATTTATTGTTAATCCCACTACATTTTGAATGGTGAGAAAAACATAATATTTGAATTTGTTAATTGAACAAAAATACAAGTAATGGACTTAATTGTATAAAATACACTTTAGTTAATGAATATTATAAATAGCAATCCTAAGCTTTAATGTTGGGTCAAACATATTACTCTTGAGGGGAGTGGGGAAACACTTTATTAGAGCTGATTGCACTTAATTTTTCATAAGTAATATGTTTCTAGACTAAAATTCTAGAAAGCATTTCAACTTGCATTATGGCAAAGGAGACAATTAAAAAAATGACAAAATTTAAATTCAAATGATTATTCACAATGTATAAATCTCTCAAAGAGTTTAAAATTTAAAAAGTTGAAAAAATACAATGTTTTGATTTTTCAATTTATTGTTAATCCAATATTTTTTGAATGGTGAGAAAAACATAATATTTGAATTTCTTAATTGAACAAAAATTCAAGTAATGGACTCAATTGTATAAAATACATGTTAGTGGATGAATATTATAAATAGCGATCCTAAGTTTTAATGTTGGGTCAAGCATATTGCTCTTGATGGGAGTGGGGAAACTTCTTATTTGAGTCCATTGCATTTGGTTTTTCTTAAGTAATATGTTTGTAGACTTGAATTTTATAAACCAATTCAACATTCATTGTGGCAAAGGAGGCAATTAAAAATTTTCAAAATTTAAATTCAAGTAATTATTAACAATGTATAAATCCTTATAAGTTTTCAAAATTCAAAAAGTTGAAAAAATACAATGTTTTGATTTTTCAATTTATTGTTAATCCCAATGCATTTTGAATGGTGACAAAAACATAATATTTGAATTTGTTAATTGAACAAAAATAAAAGTAATGGACTAAATTATATAAAATACACTTTAGTGGATGAATATTATAAATAGCAATCTTAAGCTTTAATGTTGGATCAAGCATATTGTTCTTTAGGGGAGTGGGGAAACTTCTTATTATAAACCATTGCATATGCTTTTTTGTAAGTAAAATGTTTGTAGACTCATATTATATAAATCATTTGAACTTGCATTGTGTCAAAGGAGGCAATTAAAACAATTACAAAATTTAAGTTCAACTCATTATTAGCAAAGCATTAATGCGAATAAAACTTTAAAATTTTAAAAGTTGAAAAAATGCAATGTTTTGATTTTTAAATTTATTATTAATGCCACTACATTTTATATGATGAGAAAAACATAATATTTGAATTTCTTAATTGAACAAAAATACAAGTAATGGACTCAATTATATAAAATACCCTTTAGTGGATGAATATTATAAATAGCAATCCCAAGCTTTAATGTTGGGTCAAGCATATAGCTCTTGAGGGGAGTAAGGAAACTTTTTATTAGAGTCCATTGCATTTTCTTTTTCTTAAGTAATATGCTTAAAGACTCGAATTATATAAATCATTTCAACTTGCATTGTGGCAAAGGAGGCAATTAAAAACATTAGAAAATTTAAATTTCACTAATTATTAACAATGCATAAATCCCTATAAGAGTTTCAAATTCAAAAAGTTGAAAAAATACATTGTTCTGCTTTTCATTTTATTGTTAATCCCATTACCTTTTGAATGGTGAGAAAAATATAATATTTGAATTTGTTAATTGTACAAAAATACAAGTATTGAACTTAATTGTATAAAATCCACTTTAGTGGATGAATATTATAAATAGCAATCCTAAGTTTTAATGTTGGGTCAAGCATATTGATCTTAACCAGAGTGGCAAAACTTCTTATTAAAGTCCATTGCATTTGATTTTTCATAAGTAATATGTTTCTAGAGTAAAATTCTGTAAATCATTTCAACTTGCATTATGGCAAAGGAGACAATTAAAAAAATGACAAAATTTAAATTCAAATGATTATTAACAATACATAAATCCCTCAAAGAGTTTAAAATTTAAAAAGTTGAAAAAATAAAATGTTTTGATCTTTTAATTTATTATTAATCCCACTGCATTTTGAATGGTGAGAAAAATATAATATTTGAATTTGTTAATTGAACAAAAATACAAATAATGGACTCAATTGTATAAAATACACATTAGTGGATGAATATTATAAATAACAATCCTAAGCTTGGATGTTGGGTTAAGGATATTGCTCTTGAGGGGAGTGGGGAAACTTCTTATTTGAGTCCATTGCATTTGCTTTTTCTTAAGTAATATGTTTGTAGAGTCGAATTATATAAATCATTTCAACTTGCATTGTGGCAAATGAGGCAATTAAAAAAATTACAAAATTTAAATTCAACTAATTATTGACAATGCATAAATGCCTATAAGTTTTTAAAATTCAAAAAGTTGAAAAAGTACAAAGTTTTGATTTTTCAATTTATTGTTAATCCCACTGCATTTTGAATGGTGAGGAAAACCTCATATTTGATTTTGGTAATTGAGCAAAAATACAAGTAATGGACTCAATTGTATAAAATATACTTTAATGGATGAATATTATAAATAGCGATCCAAAGTTTTAATGTTGGGGCAAGCATATTGCTCTTGAGGAGAGTGGGGAAACTTCTTATTAAAGTCCATTGCATTTGCTTTTTCTTAAGTAATATGGTTGTAGACTCGAATTATATAAATCATTTCAACTTGCATTGTGGTAAAGGACGCAACTAAAAAATTACAAAATTTAAATTCAACTGATTATTGACAATGCATAAATCCTTATAAGTTTTCAAAATTAAAAAAGTTGAGAAAATATAATGTTTTGATCTTTTAATTTATTGTTAATCTCAATGCATTTTGAATGGTGAGAAAAACATAATATTTGAATTTGTTAATTAAACATAAATACAAGTAATGGACTCAATTGTACAAAATATACTTTAGTGGATGAATATTATAAATAGCAATCCTAAACTTTAATGTTGGGTCAACCATATTTCTCTTGATGGGAGTAGGGAAGCTTCTTATTGGAGCCGATTGCCTTTAATTTTTCATAAGTAACATGTTTCTAGACAAAAATTTTAGAAATCATTTCAACTTGCATTATGGCAAAGGAGACAATTAAAAAAATGACAAAATTTAAATTCAAATGATTATTAACAATACATAAATCCCTCAAAGAGTTTAAAATTTAAAAAGTTGAAAAAATAAAATGTTTTGATCTTTTAATTTATTGTTAATCCCACTGCATTTTGAATGGTGAGAAAACCATAATATTTGAATTTGTTAATTGAACAAAAATACAAATGATGGACTTAATTGTATAAAATACACATTAGTGGATGAATATTATAAATAACAATCCTAAGCTTTAATGTGGGTTAAGGATATTGCTCTTGAGGGGAGCGGGGAAACTTCTTATTTGAGTCCATTGCATTTGCTTTTTCTTAAGTAATATGTTTGTAGAGTCGAATTATATAAATCATTTCACCTTGCATTGTGGCAAATGAGGCAATTAAAAAAATTACAAAATTTAAATTCAACTAATTATTGACAATGCATAAATGCCTATAAGTTTTTAAAATTCAAAAAGTTGAAAAAATACAAAATTTTTATTTTTCAATTTATTGTTAATCCCACTGCATTTTGAATGGTGAGGAAAACATCATATTTGATTTTGTTAATTGAGCAAAAATACAAGTAATGGACTCAATTGTATAAAATATACTTTAATGGATGAATATTATAAATAGCAATCCAAAGTTTTAATATTGGGTCAAGCATATTGCTCTTGAGGGGAGTGGGGAAACTTCTTATTAAAGTCCATTGCATTTGCTTTTTCTTAAGTAATATGTTTGTAGACTCGAATTATATAAATCATTTCAACTTGCATTGTGGTAAAGGACGCAACTAAAAAATTACAAAATTTAAATTCAATTGATTATTGACAATGCATAAATCCTTATAAGTTTTCAAAATGAAAAAAGTTGAGAAAATATAATGTTTTGATCTTTTAATTTATTGTTAATCCCATTGCATTTTGAATGGTGAGAAAAACATAATATTTGAATTTGTTAATTGAACATAAATACAAGTAATGAAGTCAATTGTACAAAATATACTTTAGTGGATGAATATTATAAATAGCAATCCTAAACTTTAATGTTGGGTCAACCATATTGCTCTTGATGGAAGTGGGGAAGATTCTTATTGGAGCCAATTGCGTTTAATTTTTCATAAGTAACATGTTTCTAGACAAAAATTTTAGAAATCATTTCAACTTGCATTATGGCAAAGGAGACAATTAAAAAATGACAAAATTTAAATTCAACCAATTATTCATGATGCATATATCCCTCAAAGAGTTTAAAATTTAAAAAGTTGAAAAAATAAGATGTTTTTATTTTTCAATTTTTTGTTAATCCCATTGCATTTTGAAAGGAGAGAAAAACCTAATATTTTAATTTGTTAATTGAACAAAAATATAAGTAATGGACTCAATTGTACAAAATACACTTTAGTGGATGAATATTATAAATAGCAATCTTAAGGTTTAATGTTAGGTGAAGCATGTTGCTCTTGAGGAGTGTGCGGAAACTTCTTATTAGAGCCCATTGCATGTGATTTTTCATAGGTAATATGTTGGTAGAGTAAAATTCTGTAAATCATTTCAACTTGCATTATGGCAAAGGAGACAATTATAAAAATGACAAAATTTCAATTCAAATGATTATTAACAATGCATAAATCCCTCAAAGAGTTTAAAATTCAAAAAGTAGAAAAAATACAATGTTTTGACTTTTCAATTTATTGTTAATCCCACTACATTTTGAATGGTGAGAAAAACATAATATTTGAATTTGTTAATTGAACCAAAATACGAGTAATAGACTCAACTGTATAAAATAGACAAAAATACAAGTAATGGACTCAATTGTATAAAATATACTTTAATGGATGAATATCATAAATAGCAATCCAAAGTTTTAATGTTGGGTCAAGCATATTACTCTTGAGGGGAGTGAGGAAACTTCTTATTAAAGTCCATTGCATTTGCTTTTTCTTAAGTAATATGTTTGTAGACTCGAATTATATAAATCATTTCAACTTGCATTAAGTAATATGTTTGGAGCCGATTGCCTTTGATTTTTCATAAGCAACATGTTTCTAGACAAAAATTTTAGAAATCATTTCAACTTGCATTATGGCAAAGGAGACAATTAAAAAAATGACAAAATTTAAATTCAAATGATTATTAACACTACATAAATCCCTCAAAGAGTTTAAAATTTAAAAAGTTGAAAAAATAAAATGTTTTGATCTTTTAATTTATTGTTAATCCCACTGCATTTTGAATGGTGAGAAAAACATAATATTTGAATTTGTTAATTGAACAAAAATACAAATGATGGACTTAATTGTATAAAATACACATTAGTGGATGAATATTATAAATAACAATCCTAAGCTTTAATGTTGGTTAAGGATATTGCTCTTGAGGGGAATGGGGAAACTTCTTATTTGAGTCCATTGCATTTGCTTTTTCCTAAGTAATATGTTTGTAGAGTCGAATTATATAAATCATTTCAACTTGCATTGTGGCAAATGAGGCAATTAAAAAAATTATAAAATTTAAATTCAACTAATTATTGACAATGCATAAATGCTTATAAGTTTTTAAAATTCAAAAAGTTGAAAAAATCCAAAGTTTTGATCTTTTAATTTATTGTTAATCCCATTGCATTTTGAATGGTGAAAAAAACATAATATTTGAATTTGTTAATTGAACATAAATACAAGTAATGAACTCAATTGTACAAAATATACTTTAGTGGATGAATATTATAAATAGAAATCCTAAACTTTAATGTTGGGTCAACCATATTGCTCTTGATGGGAGTAGGGAAGCTTCTTATTGGAGCTGATTGCCTTTAATTTTTCATAAGTAACATGTTTCTAGACAAAAATTTTAGAAATCATTTCAACTTGCATTATGGCAAAGGAGACAATTAAAAAAATCACAAATTTTAAATTCAACTAATTATTGATAATGCATAAATCCCTTTAAGTTTTTAAAATTCAAAAAGTTCAAAAAATACAGTGTTTTGATTTTTCAATTTATTGTTAATCTCACTGCATTTTGAAAGGAGAGAAAAACATAATATTTGAATTTTTTTATTGAACAAAAATACAAGAAATGGAGTTAATTGTATAAAATACGTTTTAGTGGATGAATATTATAAATAGCAATCCTAGGCTTTAATGTTGGGTCAAGCATATTCCTCTCGAGGGAAGTGGGGAAACTTCTTATTAGAGTCTATTGCATTTGTTTTTTCTTAAATAATATGTTTGTAGACTCAAATTATAAAAATCATTTCAACTTGCATTGTGGCAAAGGAGGCAATTAAAAAAATTACAAAATTTAAATTCAACTAATTATTGACAATGAATAAATACCTATAAGTTTTTAAAATTCAAAAAGTTGAAAAAATACAATGTTTTGATTTTCCATTTTATGCATTTTGAAAGGAGAGAAAAACATAATATTTGAATTGTTTACTTGAACAAAAATACAAGTAAAGGGCTAAATTATACAAAATACACTTTAGTGGATGACTATTATAAATAGCAATCCTAAGCTTTAATGTTGAGTCAAGCATATTGCTCTTAAGGGGAGTGGGGAAATTTGTTATTATAGTCCGTTGCATTTACTTTTTGTTCAGTAAAATGCTTGTTAACATATATTATATAAATCATTTCAACTTGCATTGTGGCAACGGAGGCAATTAAAAAAATTACAATTTTAATTCAACTCATTATTAACAATGCATTAATGCATATAAAACTTTAAAATTTTAAAGTTTTAAAAAATGCAATGTTTTCATTTTTAAATTTATTATTAATGCCACTACATTTTAAATGGTGAGAAAAACATAATATTTGAATTTGTTTATTGAACAAAAATACAAGTAATGGACTCAATTGTACAAAATACACTTTAGTGGATGAATATTATAAATAGCAATCCTAAACTTTAATGTTGGGTCAAGCATATTGCTCTTGAGGGGAGTGGGGAAATTTGTTATTGTAGTCCACTGCACTTGCTTTTTCTTAAGTAATATGTTTGTAGACTCGAATTATATAAATCATTTCAACTTGCGTTGTGGCAAATGAGGCAATTAAAAAAATCACAAAATTTAAATTCAACTAATTATTGATAATGCATAAATCCCTTTAAGTTTTTAAAATTCAAAAAGTTCAAAAAATACAGTGTTCTGATTTTTCAATTTATTGTTAATCCCACTGCATTTTGAAGAGAGAAAAAAACATAATATTTGAATTTGTTAACTGAAGCAAAATACAAGTAATGGACTCAATTGTTCAAAATACACTTTAGTGGATGAATATTATAAATAGCAATCCTAAGCTTTAACATTGGGTCAAGCATATTGCTCTTGAGGGGAGTTGGGAAACTTCTTATTAAAGTCCATTGCATTTGATTTTTCATAAGTAATATGTTTGTAGACTAAAATTCTAGAAATCATTTCAACTTGCATTATGGCAAAGGAGACAATTAAAAAAATGACAAATTTAAATTCAATTGATTTTTAACAATGCATAAATCCCTCAAAGAGTTTAAAGTTCAAAAATTTGAAAAAATACAATGTTTTGATTTTTCAATTTATTGTTAATCCCACTAAATATTCAATGGTGAGAAAAACATAATATTTGAATTTGTTAAATGAATAGAAATACAAGTAATGGACTTAATTGTATAAAATACACTTTAGTGGATGAATATTATAAATAACAATCCTAAGTTTTCTTGTTGGGTCAAGCATATAGCTCTTCAGTAGAGTGAGGAAACTTTTTATTAGAGTCTATTGCATTTGCTTTTTCTTATGTAATATGTTTGTAGGCTTGAATTATATAAATCATTTCATCTTGCATTGTGGCAAAGGAGGGAATTAAAAAAATTACAAAATTTAAATTTAACTAATTATTAACAATGCATAAATCCTTATAAGAGTTTAAAATTCTAAAAGTTGAAAAAATACAATGTTTTTATTTTTCAGTTTATTGTTAATCCCACTACATTTTGAAAGGTGAGAAAAACATAATATTTGAATTTGTTAATTGAACAAAAATACAAGTAATGAACTCAATTGTACAAAATACACTTTAATTGATGAATATTATAAAGAGCAATTCTATGCTTTAATGTTGAGTTGAGTATATTCCTCTTAAAGGGAGTGGGAAAACTTCTTATTATAGTCTATTGCATTTACCTTTTCTTAAGTAATATGTTTGTAAACTCAAATTATATAAATCATTTCAACTTGTATTGTTAGAAAAGAGGCAATTAAAAAAATTACAAAATTTAAATTCAACTCATTATTAACAACGCATGAATGCGTATAAAACTTTAAAATTTTAAAAGTTGAAAAATGCAATGTTTTAATTTTTCAATTTATTGTTTATCCCACTACATTTTGAAAGGAGAGAAAAATATAATATTTGAATTTGTTAATTGAACAAAAATACATGTAATAAACTCAATTGTACAAAATACACTTTAATTGATGAATATTATAAAGAGCAATTCTAAACTTTAATGTTGGGTCAAGTATATTCCTCTTGAAGGGAGTGGGGAAACTTCTTATTATAGTCCATTGCATTTGCTTTTTCTTAAGTAATATGTTTGTAGACTCACATTATATAAATCATTTCAACTTGCATTGTGGCAAAGGAGGCAATTAAAAAAATTACAAAATTTAAATTCAACTAATTATTAACAATGCATAAATCCCTATAAATTTTTAAAATTCTAAAAGTTGAAAAAATACAATATTTTAATTTTTCAATTTGTTGTTAATCCCACTACATTTTGAAAGGAGAGAAAAACATAATATTTGAATTTGTTAATTGAACAAAAATACAAGTAATGGACTCAATTGTACAAAATACACTTTAGTGGATGAATATTATAAATAGCAATCCTAAGTTTTAATGTTGGGTCAAGCATATTGCTCTTTAGGGGAGTAGGGAAACCTGTTATTAGAGTTTATTGCATTAGCCTTTTCTTAGGTAATATGTTTGTAAACTAAAATTATATAAGTCATTCCAAATTGCATTATGGCAAAGGAGACATTTAAAAAAATTTAAAAAATTTAGATTCAACTGATTATTAACAATTCATAAATCCCTATAAGACTTTAAAATTCTAAAAGTTGAAAAAATGCAATGCTTAGATTTTTCAATTTATTGTTAATGCCACTGCATTTTGAATGGTGAGAAAAACATAATATTTGAATATGTTAATCGAACAAAAATACAAGTAATCGTCTCAATTGTATAAAATACACTTTAATGGATGAATATATAAATAACAATCCTAAGCTTTAATGTTGGGCCAAGTATATTGCTCTCGAAGGGAGTGGGGAAACTTCTTATTAGAGCCTATTGCATTAGCTTTTTCATGAGTAATATGTTTTTATACTAAAATTATTTAAATCATTCCAAATTGCATTATGACACAGGAGACAATTAAAAAAATTATAAAATTTAAATTCAACTGATTATTAATAAGGTATAAATCCCTATAAGACTTGAAAATTCTTAAAGTTGAAAAAATGCAATGTTTAGATTTTTCAATTAATTGTTAATGCCACTTCATTTCAAATAGTGAGAAAAATATAATATTTGAATATGTTAATTAAACAAAAATACAAGTAATGGACTCAATTGTATAAAATACACTTTAGTGGATGAATATTATAAATAGCAATCCTAAGCTTTAAAGTTGGGTCAAGCATATTGCTCTTGAAGGGAGTGGGGAAACTTCTTATTAGAGTTCATTACATTAACTTTTTCTTAGGTAATATGTTTGTAGACTAAAATTATATAAGTCAATCCAAATTGCATTATGGGAAAGGAGAAAATTAAAAAAATTAAAAAATTTAAATTCAACTGATTATTAACATTGTATGAATCCCTATAAGACTTTAAAGTTCTAAAAGTTGAAAAAATGCAATGTTTTGATTTTTAAATTTTTTGTTAATGCCATTGCATCTTGAATGGTGAGAAAAACATAATATTTGAATATGTTAATTGAACAAAAATACAAGTAATCGACTCAATTGTATAAAATACACTTTAGTGAATGAATATTATAAATAAGAATTTCAGGCTTTAATGTCGGGTGAAGCATATTGCACTTGAGGGGAGTGGGGAAACTTTTTATTAGAGTCCATCGCATTAGATTTTTCTTATGTAATAAGTTTATAGACTAAATTTATATAAATCATTTCATATAACATTATAGCAAAGGAGAAAATTACAAAATTTAAATTCAACTAATTTTTAACAATGCATTGTTCCCTATAAAACTTGAAAATTCTAAACATTGAAAAAATGCAATGTTTTGATTTTTAAATTTATTGTAAATGCCATTGCATTTGAATGGTGAGAAAAGC
Organism: Bruguiera gymnorhiza; assembly: GCA_020883675.1. Lineage (NCBI taxonomy): Eukaryota > Viridiplantae > Streptophyta > Magnoliopsida > Malpighiales > Rhizophoraceae > Bruguiera > Bruguiera gymnorhiza. The sequence continues at coordinate 28,450 of JAIRCJ010000364.1, forward strand.
ATAATATTTGAATTTGTTAATTGAACAAAAATACAGGTAATGCACGCAATTGCATAAAATATAGCTTAGTGGATGAATATTATAAATAGCAATCCCAAGTTTTAATGTTGGGTCAAGCAAATTGCTCTTCTTATTAGAGTCCATTGCATATGCTTTTTCTTAAGTAATATCATTTCAACTTGCATTGTGGCAAAAGAGACAATTAAAAAAATTACAAAATTTAAATTCAACTGATTATTAACAATGCATAAATGCCCATAAGACTTTAAGATTCTAAAAGTTGAAAAAATGCAATGTTTTCATTTTTAAATTTATTGTTAATGCCACTGCATTTTGTATGGTGAGAAAAATATAATATTTGAATATGTTAATTGAACAAAAATACAAGTAATGGACTTAATTGTATAGAACACACATTAGTGGACGAATATTATAAATAGCAATCTTAAACTTCAATGTTAGGTCAAACATATTACTCTTGAGGAGAGTTGGGAAACTTCTTGTTAGAGTCCATTACATTTGCTTTTTCTTAAGTAATATATTTTTAGACTAAAATTACATAAATCATTCGAAAAAGCCTTGTTGCAAAGGTGACAATTGAAAAAATAACTAAAGTTAAATTCAACTAATTATAAACAATTCATTTATCCCTATAAGACTTTAAAATTCTAAAAATTGAAAAAATGCAATGTTTTGTTTTTAAATTTATTGTAAATGTCATTGCATTTGAATGGTGAGAAAGTCATAATATTTGAATATGTTAGTAGACTAAAAATACAAGTAATGAACTCAATTGTATAAAATACACTTTAGTGGATTAATATTATAATTAGTAATCCAAAACTTCAAGGTTGGGTGAAGCATATTGCTCTTGAGAAGCGTGGGGAAATTTCTTATTATAATCCATTCCATTTTCTTTTTCTTAAGTAATATATTTTAAGACTAAAATTATATAAATCATTTGAAATAGCATTGTCCTAAAGGAGACAATTAAATAAATTATGAAAGTTAAATTCAACTAATTATTAACAACGCATTCATCTTTATAAGAATTTAAAATTCTAATAATTGAAAAATTGTAATGTTTTGATTTTTAAATTTATTGTAAATGTCATTGCATTTGAATGGTAACAAAAATATAATATTTGAATATGTTAGTTGAACAAAAATACAAGTAATGGACTCAATTGTATAAAATACACTGTAGTGGATGAATATTATAATTAGCAATCCCGAGCTTCAATGTTGGGTCAAGTAATATGTTTATAGACTAAAATTATATAAATCATCTCAAATTGCTCTGTGGCAAAGGAGAAAATTAAAAAAATTACAAGCTTTAAATTCAACTAATTATTTTTAATGCATTTGTACCTATAAGACTTTAAAATTCTAAAAATTGAAAAAATGTAATGTTTTGATTTTTAAATTTATTGTTAATGTCATTACATTTGAATGGTGAGAAAAACGTAATATTTGAATATGTTAATTGACCAAAAATACAAGTAATGGACTCAATTATATAGAATACACATTAGTGGATGAATATTATAAATAGCAATCTTAAACTTCAATGTTGTGTCAAGCATACTGCTTTTGAGGGGAGTAGGCAAACTTCTTATTAGAGTCCATTGCATTTGCTTTTCCTTAAGTAATATAATTGTAGACTAAAATTATATAAATCATTTGAAAAAGCCTTGTTACAAAGGAAAGAATTAAAAAAAACTTTCAAAAGTTAAATTGAACTGATTATTAACAATGCATTTATCCTTGTAAGACTTTAAAATTCTAAAAATTAAAAAATTGCAATGTTTTAATTTTTAAATTTATTGTAAATGTCATTGCATTTGAATGGTGAGAGAGACATAATATTTGAATACGTTAATTGAACAAAAATACAAGTAATGGACTCAATTGTCTAAAATACAAGTTAGTGGATGAATATTATAATTAACAATCTCAAGCATCAATGTTAGGTCAACCATATTGCTCTTGAAGGGAGTATGAAAGCTTCTTATTAGAGTCCATTGCATTTGGTTTTTCTTAAGTAATATATATTTAGACTAAAATTATATAAGTCATTTGAAATAGCATTGTCGCAAAGGAGACAATTAAGAAAATTACAAAAGTTAAATTCAATTGATTATTAACAAATCATTTATCCTTATAAGATTTTAAAATTCAAAAAATTGAAAAAGTACCATGTTTTGAGTTTTAAATTTATTGTTTATGCCATTGCATTTGAATGGTGAGAAAAACACAATATTTGAATATGTTAATTGAACAAAAATACAAGTGATGGACTCAATTGAATAAAATACATTTTAGTGGATGAATATTATAAGTAGCAATCCCAAGCTTCAATGTTGAGTTAAGCATATTGCTCTTGAGGGGAGTGGGGAAACTTCTTGTTAGAGTCCATTGCATTTGCTTTTGTCTTAAGTAATATATTTTGAGACTAAAATTATATAAATCATTTGAAATAGTCTTGTCACAAAGGAGACAATTAAAAAAATTACAAAAATTAAATTCAATTGATTATTAACAATGTATTTATCCCTAAAAGACTAAAATTCTAAAAATTGAAAAAGTGCAATGTTTTGATTCTTAAATTTATTGTTAATGCCATTGCATTTGAATGGTGAGAAAACCATAACATTTGAATATGTTAATTGAACAAAAATACAAGTAATGGACTTAAACATCAATGTTTACTCAAGCATATGGCTCTAGAGCATAGTGGGTCAACTTCTTATTAGAGTCTATTGCATTCGCTTTTATTTAATTAACATGTTTGTATACTAAAATTATATAAATCATGTCAAATTGCATTGTGGCAATGGAGACAATTATAAAAATTAAAAAATTTAAATTCACTTGAGTGTTAATGAAGAATTTCTCTCCATAAAACTTTCAAATTCTAAAAATTAAAATAATGCAATACTTTTATTTTTTAAATAATTTTTAATACCATTGCATTTTCAATGGTGAGATAAACCTAATATTTGAATATGTTAATTTACCAAAATAAAAGCAATGAACTTAAATGTGTAGAATACACTTTAGGGATAACTATTATAAATTGCAATCTCAATCTTTAATGTTGGATCAAGCATATAGCTCTAGAGGATAGTGGGCTAACTTCTTATTAGAGTCCATTGCATTCACTTTTATTTAATTAACATGTTTGTATACTAAAATTATATAAATCATGTCAAATTGCATTGTGGTAATAAAGAGAATTAAAAAAATTACAAAATTTAAATTCAATTGAGTATTAACAAAGAATTTCTCCCTTTAAGACCTTAAAATTCTAAAAATGAAAATAACACAATGTTTTTATGTCTTAAAATTTTCTTAATACCATTGCATTTTAAATGGTGGGATAAACGTAATATTTGAATATATTAATCAAACAAAAATAAAAATAAGGCACTCAATTGCACGAAATACACTTTAGTGGATGACTATTATAAATTCCAATCCCGAACTTCAATGTTAGATCAAGCATATAACTCTAAAGGGTAATGGGCTAACATCCTATTAGGGTCCATTTGAAAATCATGGGCTAAAATTATGAAAATCATGTCAATTTGAAAAGTGGTAATGGAGAGAATTAAAAAAAAATTACAATATTTAACTCCACTTAAGTATTAAAAATGCATTTATCCCTTGAAAATTTTAAGATTCTAATAATTAAAAAAATGCAATGTTTTTATTTTTTAAATTATTGTCAATAGGATTGCATTTTGAATGGTGAGAAAAACCTAATATTTGAATTTATTAATTGAACAAAAATACAAGTGATCAACTCAATTGTATAAAATACACTTTAATGGATAAATACTATAAATAGCAATCCCAAGCTTCGATGTTGGCTTAACTATATTACTCTAAAGGGGATTGGGCTAACTTTTTATTAGAGTTCATTGCATTCGCATTATTTTACTGAACATGTTTGTATCCTAAATTATATAAATCATGTCAAATTGCATTGTTGTAATGGAGAAAATTAAAAAAAATTACGATATTTAACAGAGCATTTATAGTTGTAAGATTTTAAAATTCTAAAAACATAAAAAAATGCAATGTTTTTATTTTTTAAATTATTGTTAATACCATTGCATTTTGAATGGTGAGACAAACTTAATATTTTAAGATGTTAATTGAACAAAAATACAAGTGATGAACTCAACTGTGTAAAATACACTTTAATGGATGAATATTATAAATAGCAATCCCAAGCATTAATGTTGGGTGAACATATTGCTCTAGAGAGGAGTGGGCTAACATCTTATTAGAGTACATTGAATTCACATTTACTTAATTAACATGTTTGTATACTAAAATTATATAAATCATGTCAAATTGCATTGTGGTAATGAAGACAATAAAAAAATTATGAAATTTAAATTCACTTGAGTATTAACGAAGAATTTTTCCTTATAAGACTTTAAAATTCTAAAAATTTAAATAATGCAATGTTTTTAATTTTTAAATAATTTGTAATACCATTGCATTTTCAACAATGAGATAAACCTAATCTTTGTATATGTTAATTTGCCAAAATAAAAGCAATGGACTCAATTGTACAAAATACACTTTACAAGATGACTATTATAAATTGCAATCTCAAGTTTCAATGTTGGGCCAAACATATAACATTAAAGCGTAGTGGGCTAGCTTCTTACTAAAGTCCATTCCATTCACTTTTCCTTAATTAACATGTTTGTATACTAAAATTATATAAATCATGTCAAATTGCATTATGGTAATGGAGACAATTAAAAAAATTGCAAAATTTAAATTCACTTGAGTATTAACGAAAAATTTCTCCTTGTAAGACTTTAAAATTTTAAAAATTAAAATAATGCAATGTTTTTATTTTCCAAATTTTTTTAATACCATTGCATTTTGAATGGTGGGATAAACATAATATTTGAATATGTTAATCAAACAAAAATTGAAGTAAGGCACTTAATTGTACAAAATACACTTAAGTGGATGACAATTATAAATTTCAATCCCAAATTTCAATGTTGGGTCAAGCATATAGCTCTAGAGCGCAGTAGGCTAACTTCTTATTAGAATCCATTGCTTTCACTTTTATTTAATTAATATGTTTGTATACTAAAATTATATAAATGATGTAAAATTACATTGTAATAATGGAGACAATTAAAAAAATTATAAAATTTAAATTCACTTGAGTATTAGCGAAGAATTTCCCCCTATAAGACTTTCAAATTCTAAAAATTAAAATAATGCAATGCTTTTATTTTTTATATAATTTTTAATACCATTGCATTTTCAACGATGAGATAAACCTAATATTTGAATATGTTAATTTCCCAAAATAAAAGCAATCGACTCAAATGTCTAAAATACACTTTAGGGGATGACTATTATAAATTGTAATCCCAAGCTTTAATGTTGGGTCGAGCATATAGCTCTAGAGTGTAGTGGGCTAACTTCTTATTAGAGTCCATTACATTTACTTTTATTTCATTAACATGTTTGCATACTAAAATTATATAAATCATGTCAAATTGTATTCGGTAATGGAGACAATTAAAAAAATTACAAAATTTAAATTTACTTGAGTATTAACAAAAAATTTCTCCTTCTAAGACTTTAAAATTCTAAAAAGAAAAATAATGCAAGGTTTTTATTTTTTTAAACAATTGGTAACACCATTGCATTTTCAATGGTGAGATAAACCTAATATTTGAATATGTTAATTTACCAAAATAAAAGAAATGGACTCAATTGTACAAAATACACTTTTGTTTGTGGATGACTATTATAAATTGCAATCTCAAGTTTCAATGTTGGGTCAAGCATAAAGCTCCAAAGTGTAGTGGTTGAACTTCTTATTAGAGTCTAATGCATTTGCTTTTATTTCGTTAACATGTTTACATACTAAAATTATATAAATCATGTCAGATTGCATTGTGCTAATGGAGACAATTAAAAAAATTACAAAATTTAAATTCACTTGATTATTAACGAAGAATTTCTCCCTTTAAGACTTTAAAATTCTAAGAATTAAAATAATGCAATGTTTTAATTTTTAAAAATTTTTTTAATACCATTGCATTTTGAATGGTGAGACAAACGTAATATTTGAATATGTTAATTGAATAGAAATAAAAGTAATGGACACAATTGTACAAAATACATTTTAGTGGATGACGGTTATAAATTCCAATCCCAAATTTCAATGTTGGGTCAAGCATATAGTTTTAAAGCGCAGTGGACTAACTTCTTATTAGAGTCCATTGCATTCGCTTTTCTTTCATTAACATGTTTGTAAAATAAAATTATATAAATTATGTTAAATTGCATTATGGTAATGGAGACAATTAAAAAAATTACAAAATTTAAATTCACTTGAATATTAACAAAGAATTTTTCCTTATAAGACTTTAAAATTCTAAAAATTAAAATTGTGCAATGTTTTTATTTTTAAAATTTTTTTAATACCATTTCATTTTGAATGGTGGGATAAACATAATATTTGAATATTTTAAGCGAACAAAAATAAAAGTAAGGCATTTAATTGTACAAAATACACTTAAGTGGATGACTATTATAAATTTCAATCCCAAGCTTCAATGTTGGATCAAGCATATAGCTTTAGAGCGTAGTGGGCTAACTTCTTATTAAAATCCATTGCATTCACTTTTATTTCATTAACATGTTTATATACAAAAATTATATAAATCATGTCAACTTGCATTATGGTAACAGAGATAATTAAAAAAAATTAAAAAATTTAAATTCATTTGAGTTTTAACGAAAAATTTATCCCTATAAAACTTTAAAATTCTAAAAATTTAAATAATGCAGTGCTTTTATTTTTTAGACAATTTTTAAAACCATAGCATTTTTAATGGTGAGATAAACCTAATATTTGAATATGTTAATTTACCAAAACAAAAGCAATGGACTCAAATGTGTAAAATACACTTTAGGAGATGAATATTATAAATTGCAATCTCAAGTTTTAATGTTAGGTCAAGCATATAGCTCTAGAGCGTAGCAAGCTAACTTCTTATTAGAGTCCATTGCATTTGCTTTCATTTCATTAACATGTTTGTATAAAAAAATTATATAATTCATGTCAAATTGCATTATGGTAACAGAGACAATTAAAAAAATTAAAAAATTTAAATTCACTTGAGTGTTGACAAAGAATTTCTCCCTGTAAAAGTTTCAAATTCTAAAAATTAAAATAATGTAATGCTCTTATTTTTTAAATAATTTTTAACACCATTGCATTTTCAATGGTGAGATAAACCTAATATTTGAATATGTTAATTTACCAAAATAAAAGCAATGGACTCAAATGTGTAGAATACACTTTAGGGATGACAATTATAAATTGCAATCTCAAGGTTCAATGTTGGGTCAAGCATATAGCTCTAGAGCGTAGTGAGCTAACTTCTTATTAGTGTCCACTGCATTCGTTTTTATTCAATGAACATGTTTGTATACTAAAATTATATAAATTATGTCAAATTGCATTTTGTTAATGGAGACAATTAGAGAAATTACAAAATTTAAATCCACAGGAGTATTAATGAAGAATTTCTCTCTATAAGACTTTAAAATTCTAAAAATTAAAATAATGTAATGTTTTTATTTTTAAAAATTTTTTTTAATACCATTGCATTTTGAATGGTGAGATAAACATAATATTTGAATATATTAATTGAACAAAAATTAAAGTAGGCACTCAATTGTACAAAATACACTTAAGTGGATGACAATTATAAATTCCAATCCCAAGCTTCAATGTTGGGCCAAGCATATAGGTCTAGAGCACAATGGGCTAGCTTTTTATTAGAGTCCATCTTATTCACTTTTATTTAATTAACATGTTTGTATACTAAAATTATATAAATGATGTAAAATTGCATTGTACTAATGGAGACAATTAAAAAAATTATAAAATTTAAATTCACTTGAATATTAACAAAGAATTTCTCCCTATAAGACTTTCAAATTCAAAAAATTAAAATAATACAATATTCTTATTTTTTAAATAATTTTTGATACCATTGCATTTTCAATGGTGAGATAAACCTAAAACTTGAATATGTTAATTCACCAAAATAAAAGCAATGGACTCAATTGTATAAAATATTCTTTAGTGGATGACTATTATAAATTCCAATCCGAGCAACTTCTTAGTAGAGTCCATTACATTCATTTTTCCTTAATTAACATGTTTGTATCCTAAAATTATATAAATCATGTCAAATTGCATTGTAGGCATGAAGACAATTACAAACTTTAAATTCACTTGAGTATTAATGAAAAATTTCTCCCTGTAAGAGTTTAAAATTCTAAAAATTAAAATAATGCACTGTTTTTATTTTTTAAAAAATTTTAAATCCATTGCATTTTCAATGGTGAGATAAACCTAAAATTTGAATATGTTAATTCACCAAAATAAAAGCAATGGACTTAATTGTACAAAATACACTTTAGTGATGACTATTATAAATTCCAATTCCAAGCTTCAATGTGGTGTCAAGCCCATAACTCTAGAGCATAGTGGACTAACTTCTTAGTAGAGTCCATTGCATTCGTTTTTCTTTAATTAACAAGTTTGTATCCTAAAATTATATAAATCATGTCAAATTGCATTGTGGGCATGGAGACAATTACAAATTTTAAATTCACTTGAGTATTAACGAAGAATTTTTCCTCGTAAGAGTTTAAAATTCTAAAGATTAAAATAATGCACTGTTTTTATTTTTTAAAAAATTTTTAAATCCATTGCATTTTCAATGGTGAGATAAACCTAAAATTTGAATATGTTAATTCACCAAAATAAAAGCAATGGACTCCATTGTATAAAATAAACTTTAGTGGATGACTATTATAAATTCCAATCCCAAGTTTCAATGTGGGATCAAGCATATAACTCTAAAGCATAGTGGACTATCTTCTTAGTAGAGTCCATTGCATTCACTTTTCCTTAATTAACATGTTTGTATCCTAAAATTACATAAATCATGTCAAATTGCATTGTGGGCATGGAGAGAATTACAAATTTTAAATTCACTTGAATATTAACAAAGAATTTCTCCCTATAAGAATTTAAAATTCTAAAAATTAAAATAATGCACTATTTTTATTTTTTAAAATGATTTTTAAATCCATTGCATTTTCAATGGTGAGATAAATGTAAAATTTGAATATGTTAATTCACCAAAATAAAAGCAATGGACTTAATTGTATAAAATACATTTTTGTGGATGACTATTATAAATTGCAATCTCAAGCTTTAATGTTGGATCAAACATATAGCTCTAGAGCATTGTGGACTAACTTCTTATTAGAGTCTCTTGCATTTTCTTTTGTTTAATTAACATGTTTATATACTAAAATTATAGAAATCATGTCAAATTGCATTGTGGTAATGGAGACAATTAAAAAAAATTACAAAATTTAAATTCATTTAAGTATTAACGAATAATTTCTCCCTGTAAGACTTTAAAATTCTAGGAATTAAAATAATGTAATATTTTTATTTTTAAATAATTTTGAATCCAATTGCATTTTCAATGGTGAGATAAACCTAATATTTCAATTTGTTAATTCACCAAAATAAAAACAATAGACTCAATTGTATAAAATACTTTAATGGATGATTATTACAAATTGCAATCCCAAGCTTCAATATAGGGTCAAGCACATAGCTCTAGAGTGTAATGCACTAACTTCTTATTAGAGTTCATTGTATTCCCTTTTATTTCATTAACATGTTTATATACGAAAATTATATAAATCATGTCAACTTGTATTATGGTAACGGAGACAATTAAAAAAGTTAAAAAATTTAAATTTACTTAAGTGTTAACGAAGAATTTCTCCCTGTAAAATTTTAAAATTCCAAAAATTTAAGTAATGCAATGCTTTTATTTTTTAAACAATTTTTAATACCATTACATTTTCAATGGTGAGATAGACCTAATATATGAATATGCTAATTTACCAAAATAAAAGCAATGGACTCAATTGTGTAAAATACACTTTAGGGGATGACTATTATAAATTGCAATCTTAAGTTTCTATATTGGGTCAAGCATATTGATCTAGAGCGTAGTAAGCTAACTTCTTATTAGAGTCTATTGCATTTGCTTTTGTTTAATTAACATGTTTGTATACTAAAATAATATAAATCATGTCAAATTGCATTGTGGTAATAGAGATAATTAAAAAAAATACAAAATTTAAATTCACTTGAGTATTAACGAAGAATTTCTTCATGGAAGACTTTAAAATTCTAACAATTAAAATAATGCAATATTTTTATTTTTAAATAATTTTGAAAGTAATTGCATTTTCAATAGTGAGATAAACCTAATATTTGACTATGTTAATTCACCAAAATAAAAACAATGGACTCAATTCTATAAAATAAACTCTAGGGGATGACTATTATAAATTCCAATCCCAAGCATTAATGTTAGGTCAAGCATATAGCTCTCAAGTGTAATGGGCTAACTTCTTATTAGAGTCTATTGCTTTCGCTTTCGCTTAATCAACATGTTTGTATACTAAAATTATATAAATCTTGTGAAATTGCATTGTGGTGATGGAGGCAATTAAAAGACTTACAAAATTTAAATTCACTAGAGTATTAATGAACAATTTCTCCCTATAAGACTTTAAAATTATAAAAATTAACATAATACAATGTTTTTATTTTTTAAATAATTTTGAATTCCATTGCATTTTCAATGGTGAGATAAACCTAATATTTGAATATGTTAATTCCCCAAAATAAAAGCAATGGACTCAAATCTGTAGAATACACTTTAGTGGATGACTATTATAAATTGCAATCCCAAGTTTTAATGTTGGGTTAAGCATATAACTCTAGAGCATAATGGGTTAACTTCTTATTAGAGTCCATTTCATTCCTTTTTATTTCATTAACATGTTTGCATACTAAAATTTAAATTCACTTGAGTATTAACAAAGAATTTCTCCCTCTAAAACTTTAAAATTCTAAAAATTAAAATGATGCAATGCTTTTATTTTTAAATAATTTTTAATACAATTGCATTTTAAACGGTGAGATAAATTTAATATTTGAATATGTTAATTTACCAAAATAAAATCAATGGACTAAAATGTATAAAATAAACCTTAGAGGATAACTATTATAAATTGAAATCTCAAACTTCAATGTTGGGTCCAACATATAGCTCTAGAGCGTAGTGGACTAACTTCTTATTAGAGTCCATTGTATTCACTTTTATTTAATTAACATATTTGTATATTAAAATTATGTAAATCATGTCAAATTGCATTGTGGTAATAGAGACAATTAAAAAAATTTCAAAATTTAAATTCATTTAAGTATTAACGAAGAATTTCTCCCTATAAGACTTTAAAATTTTAACAATTAAAATAATGCAAGCTTTTTATTTTTTAGATAATTTTGAATCCAATTGCATTTTCAATAGTGAGATAAACCTAATATTTCAATAAGTTAATTCACCAAAAAAAAAAAAGCAATAGACTCAACTGTATAAAATACACTTTGGTGAATGACTATAATAAATTCCAATCCTAAGCTTCAATGTTGCGTCAAGCATATAACTCTAGAGCCTAATGGGTTAATTTTTCATTAAAGTCCATTGCATTTGTTTTTATATAATTAACATGTTTTTATACTAAAATTATATAAATAATGTCAAATTCCATTGTGGTAATGGAGACAGTTAAAAAAATAACAAAATTTAAATTTACAATAGTATTAATGAAGAATTTCTCCTTGTAAGTCTTTAAAATTATAAAAATTAAAATAATGCAATATTTCTATTTTTTAAATAATTTTTAATTCCATTGCATTTTCAATGGTGAGAGAAACCTAAAATTTGAATATGCTAATCCACCAAAATAAAAACAATGGACTCAATTGAATAAAATACACTTTAATGGATGACTATTATAAATTCCACTCCCAAGTTTTAATATTAGGTCAAGCATACAACTCTATAGAGTAGAGGGCTAACTTTTTATTAGAGTCCATTGCATTCACTTTTATTTAATTAACATGTTTTTATACTAAAATTATGTAAATCATGTCAAATCGCATTGTGGTAATGGAGACAATTAAAAAAATCACAAAATTTAAATTTACTTGAGTATTAACGAAGAATTTCACCCTGTAAGACTTTAAAATTCTAACAATTAAAATAATGCAAGGTTTTTATTTTTTAAATACTTTTGAATCCAATTGCATTTTCAATAGTGAGATAAAGCTAATATTTGAATATGTTAATTCACCAAAATAAAAGCAATGGACTTAACTGTATAAAATACACTTTAGTAGATGTCTAATATAAATTGAAATCTCAAGTTTCAATGTTGAACCCACCATATAGCTCTAGAGTGTAGTGAGCTAACTTTTTATTAAAGTCCATTACATTCACTTATTTTTCATTAACATGTTTTTATACTAAAATTATATAAATAATGTCAAATTGCATTGTAGTAATGGAGACAGTTAAACAAATAACAAAATTTAAATTCACCTTAGTATTAATAAAGAATTTCTCCCTATAAGTCTTTAAAATTATAAAAATTAAAATAATGCAATATTTTTATTTTTTAAATAATTTTTAATTCCATTGCATTTTCAATGGTGAGTGAAACCTAAAATTTGAATATGTTAATCCACCAAAATAAAAGCAATGGACTCAATTGAATAAAATACACTTTAGTGGATGATTGTTATAAATTCCACTCCCAAGCTTCAATGTTGGGTCAAGTATACAACTCTATAGTATAGTGGGTTAACTTTTTATAAGAGTCTATGGAATTCACTTTTATTTAATTAACATGTTGTATACTAAAATTATATAAATCATATCAAATTGTATTGTGGTAATGGAAATAATTAAAAAAAATTACGAAATTTCACTTGAGTATTGCCAAAGTTTTTCTCCCAATAAGACATTAAAATTCTAACAATCAAAATAATGCAATGTTTTATTTTTTTAAATAATTTTGAATCCAATTGCATTTTCAATAGTGAGATAAACCTAATATTTGAATATGTTAATTCACCAAAATAAAACAATGGACTTAATTGAATAAAATACACTTTAGTGGATGACTATTATAAATTCCACTCTCGATCTTCAATGTTGGGTCAAGCATACAACTCTACAGTATAGTGGGTTAACATTTTATTAGAGTCTATTGAATTCACTTTTATTTAATTAACATGTTTGTATACTAAAATTATATAAATCATATCAAATTGCATTGTGGTAATGGAGAGAATTAAAAAAAATTACGAAATTTCACTTGAGTATTGCCAAAGTTTTTCTCCCAATAAGACATTAAAATTATAACAATTAAAATAATGCAATGTTTTATTTTTTTAAATAATTTTGAATCCAATTGCATTTTCAATAGTGAGATAAACCTAATATTTGAATATGTTAATTCACCAAAATAAAAGCAATGGACTTAATTGAATAAAATACACTTTAGTGGATGACTGTTATAAATTCCACTCTTGAGCTTCAATGTTAGGTCAAGTATACAACTCTACAGTATAGTGGGTTAACTTTTTATTAGAGTCTATTGAATTCACTTTTATTTAATTAACATGTTTGTATACTAAAATTATATAAATCATATCAAATTGCATTGTGGTAATGGAGAAAATTAAAAAATTTACAAAATTTCACTTGAGTATTGCCAAAGTTTTTCTCCCAATAAGACATTAAAATTCTAACAATTAAAATAATGCAATGTTTTATTTTTTTAAATAATTTTGAATCCAATTGCATTTTTAATAGTGAGATAAACCTAAAATTTGAATATGTTAATTCACCAAGATAAAAGCAATGGACTTAATTGTATAAAATACACTTTAGTAGATGTCTAATATAAATTGAAATCTCAAGTTTCAATGTTGAACCCAGCATATAGCTCTAGAGCGTAGTGAGCTAACTTTTTATTAAAGTCCATTACATTCACTTATTTTTCATTAACATGTTTTTATACTAAAATTATATAAATAATGTCAAATTGCATTATGGTCATGGAGACAGTTAAAAAAATAACAAAATTTAAATTCACAATAGTATTAATAAAGAATTTCTTCCTATAAGTCTTTAAAATTATAAAAATTAAAATAATGCAATATTTTTATTTTTTAAATAATTTTTAATTCCATTGCATTTTCAATGGTGAGTGAAACCTAAAATTTGAATATGTTAATCCACCAAAATAAAAGCAATGGACTCAATTGAATAAAATACACTTTAGTGGATGATTGTTATAAATTCCACTCCCAAGCTTCAATGTTGGGTCAAGCATACAACTCTATAGTATAGTGGGTTAACTTTTTATTAGAGTCTACGGAATTCACTTTTATTTAATTAACATGTTTGTATACTAAAATTATATAAATCATATCAAATTGTATTATGGTAATGGAAAGAATTAAAAAAAATTACAAAATTTCACTTGAGTATTGCCAAAGTTTTTCTCCCAATAAGACATTAAAATTCTAACAATTAAAATAATGCAATATTTTATTTTTTTAAATAATTTTGAATCCAATTGCATTTTCAATAGTGAGATAAACCTAATATTTGAATATGTTAATTCACCAAAATAAAAGCAATGGACTTAATTGAATAAAATACACTTTAGTGGATGACTGTTATAAATTCCACTCTTGAGCTTCAATGTTAGGTCAAGTATACAACTCTACAGTATAGTGGGTTAACTTTTTATTAGAGTCTATTGAATTCACTTTTATTTAATTAACATGTTTGTATACTAAAATTATATAAATCATATCAAATTGCATTGTGGTAATGGAGAAAATTAAAAAATTTACAAAATTTCACTTGAGTATTGCCAAAGTTTTTCTCCCAATAAGACATTAAAATTCTAACAATTAAAATAATGCAATGTTTTATTTTTTTAAATAATTTTGAATCCAATTGCATTTTTAATAGTGAGATAAACCTAAATTTTGATTATGTTAATTCACCAAGATAAAAGCAATGGACTTAATTGTATAAAATACACTTTAATGGATGTCTATTATAAATTGTGATCTCAAGTTTCAATGTTAAGTCAAGCATATAGCTCTAGAGCGCAGTGGGCTAACTTTTTATTAGATTCCATTACATTCGCTTTTATTTAATTGACATGTTTGTATACTAAAATCATATAAATTATGTAAAATTGCATTGTGGTAATGGCGACAGTTAAAAAAATTACAAAATTTAAATTCACTTGAGTATTAATGAAGAATTTCTCCCCATAAAACTTTCAAATTTTAAAAATTAAAATAATGCAATGTTTTTATTTCTTAAAAATTTTTAATACCATGTTATTTTTAATGGTGAGATAAACCTAATATAAATTGAACACAAATAAGAGTAATGGACACAATTGTACAAAATACACTTTAGTGGATGACTATTATAAATTTCAATCCTAAGTTTCAATGTTGGGTCAAGCATATAGCTCTAGAGCGCATTGGGCTAACTTCTTATTAAAGTCCATTGCATTCGTTTTTGTTCAATTATCATGTTTCTATACTAAAATTATATAAATTATGTCAAATTGCATTTTGGTAATGGAGACAATTAGAAAAATTACAAAATTTAAAATCACTTGAGTACTAACGAAGAATTTCTTCCTATAAGACTTTAAAATTCTAAAAATTAAAATAATGCAATGTTTTTTATTTTTTAAAATTTTTTTAATACCATTGCATTTTGAATGGTGAGATAAACGTAGTATTTGAATATGTTGATTCACCAAAACAAAAGTAATGGACTCCATTATATAAAATAAACTTTAGTGGATGACTATTATAAATTCCAATCCCAAGCTTTAATATTGGGCCAAGCACATAACTCTAGAGCGTAGTAGACTAACTTCTTAGTAGAGTCCATTGCATTCATTTTACCTTAATTAACATATTTGTATCCTAAAATTGTATAAATCATGTCAAATTGCATTGCAGGCATGGAGACAATTAAAAAAATTACAAATTTTAAATCCACATAAGTATCAATGAAAAATTTCTTGCTGTAAGACTTTAAAATTCTAAAAATTAAAATAATGCAATGTTTTTATTTTATAAATAATTTTTAATTCCATTGCATTTTCAATGGTGAGAAAAACCTAAAATTTGAATATGTTAATTCACCGAAATAAAAGCAATGGACTCAATTGTATAAAATACACTTTAGTGGATAACTATTATAAATTCCAATCCCAAGTTTCAATTCAGAGTTAAGCATATAACCCTAAAGCATAGTGGACTAATTTCTTATTAGTGTTCATTGCATTCACTTATTTTTTAATTAACATGTTTGTATCCTAAAATTATATAAATCATGTCATATTAAATTGAAAAAATTACAAAATTTAAATTCACTTAAGTGTTTATTATGAACTTCTCCCTGTAATACTTTAAAATTCTAAAAATTAAAATAATGCAATGTTTTTATATTTTAAAATATTATTAATACCATAGCATTTTAAATGGTGAGATAAACATAATATTTGAATATGTTGATTGAATACAAATAAAAGTAATGGACTCAATTGTACAAAACACACTTTGGTAGATGACTATTATAAATTCCAATCCCAAGCTTCAATGTTGGGTCAACCATGTAGCTCTAGAATGTAGTGGGCTAATTTCTTATTAGAGTTTATTGCATTCACTTTTATTTAATCGACATGTTTGTATACTAAAATTATATAAATCATGTCAAATTACATTGTGATATTGGAGATAATTAAAAAAATAACAAAATTTAAATTCACTCGAGTATTGATGAATAATTTCTCCCTCTAAGATTTTAAAATTCTAAAAATTAAAATGATGTACTGTTTTTATCTTTTAAAACCATTACATTTTGAATAGTGAGATAAACATAATATTTAAATTTATTAATTGAACAAAAATAAAAGTAATCAACTCTATTGTACAAAATACACTTGAGCCGATGACTATTATAAATTATAATCCTACACTTCAATATTGGGTCAAGCATATAGCTCAACAACGTAGTAGGCTAAGTTCTTATTAGAGTCCATTGCATTCACTTTTATTTCATTATCATGCTTGTATACTAAAATTATATAAATCCTGGCAAATTGAACTATGGTAATGGAGACAATTAAAAAAGTTACAAAATTTAAATTCACTTGGCTATTAATGAAAAATTTCTCCCTATAAGACTTTAAAATTCTAAAAATTAACATAATGCAATGTTTTTATTTTTAAATAATTTTTGATACCATTTCATTTTCAATGGTGAGATCAATTTAAAATTTGAATATGTTAATTCACCAAAATAAAAGCAATGGACTCCATTGTATAAAATAGTCTTTAGTGGATGACTATTATAAATTCCAATCCAAGCAGCTCCAATGTTCGATCAAGTATATAACTCCAGAGGGTAGTGGGCTAACATCTTCTTAGAGTCCATTGCATTCACTTTCATTTCATTAACATGTTTGTATACTACAATTATATAAAGTATGTCCAATTGTATTATGGTAATGAAGACAATTAAAAAATTTAAAAAATTTAAATTCACTTGACTATTAATGAAAAGTTTCTCCTTATAAGACTTCAAAATTCTAAAAATTAAAATAATGCAATGTTTTTATTTTTTAAATAATTTTTAATTCCATTATATTTTTAATGGTGAGATAAACCTAAAATTTGAATATGTTAATTCACCAAAACAAAAGCAATGGAGTCAATTGTATAAAATACACTTTAATGGATGACTATTATAAATTCCAATCCCAAACTTCAATGCAAGGTCAAGCACATAACTTTAAAGAGTAATGGACTAACTTCTTAGTAGAGTCCGTTGCATTCACTTTTCCTTAATTAGCATATTTGTATCCTAAAATTATATAAATCATCTCAAATTGCATTGTGGGCACGAAGACAATTAAAAAAATTACAAATTTTAAATCCATTTGAGTATTAATGAAACATTTCTCATTGTAAGACTTTAAAATTCTAAAAATTAAAATCATGCAATGTTTTTTTTAAATAATTTTTAAATCCATTGCATTTTCAATGGTGAGATAAACATAAAATTTGAATATGCTAATTCACCAAAACAAAAGAAATGGACTTAATTGTAGAAAATACACTTTAGTGCATGACTATAATAAATTCTAATCCCAAGCTTCAAAGTGGGATCAAGCACATAACTCTAGAGTGTAGTGGACTAACTACTTAGTAAAGTCCATTGCATTCACTTTTCTTCAATTAACATGTTTGTAACCTAAAATTATATAAATTATGTCAAATTGCGTTATGGGCATGGAGACAATTAAAAAAATTACAAATTTTCAATTTACTTGATTATTAAGGAAGAATTTCTCCTTATAAGACTTTAAAATTCTAAAAATTAAAATAATGCATTGTTTTTATTTTTTAAATAATTTTTAATTCCATTGCATTTTCAATGGTCAAATAAACCTAAAATTTGAATATGTTAATTCACCAAAACAAAAGCAATGGACTCCATTGTATAAAATAAACTTTAGTGGATGACTATTATAAATTCCACTCTCAAGCTTCAATGTTAGGTCAAGTATATAACTCTACAACGTAGTGGGCTAACTTCTTATTAAAGTTCATTGCATTTACTTTTATTTAATTAACATGTTTGTATACTAAAATTTTATAAATCATATCAAATTGTATTGTAGTAATGGAGACAATTAAAAAAATTACAAAATTTCACTTGAGTATTACCAAAGAAAATCAAATTGCATTGTAACAATTAAAATAATGCAATGTTTTATTTTTTTAAATAATTTTGAATCCAATTGCATTTTCAATAGTGAGATAAACCTAATCTTTGAATATGTTAATTCACCAAAATAAAAGCAATGGACTTAATTGTATAAAATAAACTTTAGTGGATGTATATTATAAATTGCAATCATAAACTTCAATGTTGAGTTCAGCATATAGCTCTAGAGCGTAGTGGACTAACTTCTTATTAGAATCCATTGCATTTGCTTTTCTTTAATTAACATATTTGTATACTAAAATTATATACATCATGTCAAATTGCATTGTGATAATGGAGACAATTGAAAAAATCACAAAATTTAAATTTATTTGATTATTAGTGAAGAATTTCTCCCTTTAAAACTTTAAAATTCTAAAAATTAAAATAATACAATGTTTTTATTTTTTAAAAAATTCTTAATACCATTGCATTTTGAACGGTGAGATAAATGTAATATTTAAATATGTTAATTGAATACAAATAAAAGTAATGAACTCAAATGTATAAAATACACTTTAGGGGATGACTATTTTAAATTGAAATCTCAAGCTTCAATATTGGGTCAAGCATATAACTCTAGAGTGTAGTGGACTAACTTCTTATTAGAGGCCATTGTATTCACTTTTGTTTAATTAACATGTTTGTGTACTAAAATTATATAAATTATGTCAAATTCCATTGTGGTAATGGAGACAATTAAAAAAATCAGAAAACTTAAATTTATTTGAATATTAGTGAAGAATTTCCCCCTCTAAAACTTTAAAATTCTAAAAATTAAAATAATGTAATATTTTTATTTTTTAAAAAATTCTTAATACCATTTCATTTTGAATGGTGAGATAAACGTAATATTTAAATATGTTAATTGAATACAAATATAAGTAATGAACTCAAATGTATAAAATACACTTTAGGGGATGACTATTTTAAATTGAAATCTCGAGTTTCAATGTTGGGTCAAGCATATAGCTCTAGAGTGTAGTGGACTAATTTCTTATTAGAGTCTATTGCATTCACTTTTGTTTAATTAGGATGTTTACGTACTAAAATTATATAAATCATGTTAAATTGCATTGTGGTAAATGGAGATAATTAAAAAAAATACAAAATTTAAATTTACTTGAGTATTAATAAAGAATTTCTTCCTATTAGACTATAAAATTCTAACAATTAAAATAATACAATGTTTTATTTTTTTAAATAATTTTGAATCCAATTGCATTTTCTATAGTGAGATAAACCTAATATTTAAATATGTTAATTCACCAAAATAAATGCAATGGACTTAATTGTATAAAATACGCTTTAGTGGATGACTATTATAAATTTCAATCCCAAACATCAATATGGGGTCAAGCACATAACTCTAGAGCGTAATGGACTAACTTTTTAGTAGAGTCCATTGCATTCATTTTTCCTTAATTAACATGTTTGCATTATAAAATTGTATAAATCATGTCAAATTGCATTGTGGGCATGGAGACAATTAAAAAAATCACGAATTTTAAATCCACTTCAATATCAATGAAAAATTTCTCGCTGTAGGAATTTAAAATTCTAAAAATTAAAATAATGCAATGTTTTTTTTAAAATAATTTTTAATTCCATTGCATTTTCAATAGTGAGATAAATATAAAATTTGAATATGCTAATTCACCAAAATAGAAGAAATGGACTCAATTGTACAAAATACACTTTAGTGCATGACTATAATAAATTCTAATCCCAAGCTTCAAAGTGGGGTCAAGCATATAACTATAGAGTGTAGTGGACTAACTACTTAGTAAAGTCCATTGTATTCTCTTTTCTTTAATTAACATGTTTGTATCCTAGAATTATATAAATCATGTCAAATTGCATTATAGGCATGGAGACAATTAAAAAAATTACAAATTTTAAATTTACTTGATTATTAAGGAAGAATTTCTCCATATAAGACTTAAAAATTCTAAAAATTAAAATAATGCAATGTTTTTATTTTTTAAATAATTTTTAATTCCATTACATTTTCAATGGTCAAATAAACTTAAAATTTGAATATGTTAATTCACCAAAACAAAAGCAATGGACTCCATTGTATAAAATAAACTTTAGTGGATGACTATTATAAATTCCAATCCCAAGCTTCAATATGAGGTCAAGCACATAACTCTAGTGCGTGGTGGACTAACTTCTTAGTAGAGTCCATTACATTCACTTTTCCTTAATTAACATGTTTGTATCCTAAAATTATATAAATCATGTCAAATTGCATTGTAGGCATGGAGACAATTAAAAAATTACAAATTTTCAATTCACTTGAGTATTAAAGAAGAATTTCCCGCTATAAGACTTTAAAATTCTAAAAATTAAAATAATGCAATGTTTTTATTTTTTAAATAATTTTTAATTCCATTATATTTTTAATGGTGAGATAAACCTAAAATTTGAATATGTTAATTCACCAAAACAAAAGCAATGGAGTCAATTGTATAAAATACACTTTAGTGGATGACTATTATAAATTCCAATCCCAAACTTCAATGTAGGGTCAAGCACATAACTTTAAAGAGTAGTGGACTAACTTCTTAGTAGAGTCCGTTGCATTCACTTTTCCTTAATTAGCATGTTTGTATCCTAAAATTATATAAATCATGTCAAATTGCATTATGGGCATAGGCACGATTAAAAAAATTACAAATTTTAAATTCACTTGAGTATTAACGAAGAATTTCTCCCTATAAGAGTTTAAATTTTTAAAAATTAAAATAATGCATTGTTTTTATTTTTTAAATAATTTTAAATGCATTGCATTTTTAATGGTGAGATAAACCTGAAATTTGAATATGTTAATTCACCAAAACAAAAGCAATGGAATCTATTGTATAAAATAAACTTTGGTGGATGACTATTATAAATTTCAATCCCAAGCTTCAATATGGGGTCAAGCACATAAGTTTAAAGAGTAATGGACTAACTTATTAGCAGAGTCTGTTGCATTCACTTTTCCTTAATTAACATGTTTGTATCCTAAAATTATATAAATAATGTCAAATTGCATTATGGGCATGAAGACAATTAAAAAATTACAAATTTTTAATTCACTTAAGTATTAAAGAAGAATTTCTCACTATAAGACTTTAAAATTCTAAAAATTAAAATAATGCAATGTTTTAATTTTTTAAATAATTTTTAATTCCATTATATTTTTAATGGTGCGATAAACCTAAAATTTGAATATGTTAATTCACCAAAACAAAAGCAATGGACTCAATTGTATAAAATACACTTTAGTAGATGACTATTATAAATTCCAATCTCAAACTTCAATATAGGGTCAAGCACATAACTTTAAAGTGTAGTGGACTAATTTCTTAGTAGAGTCCATTGCATTCACTTTTCCTTAATTAGCATGTTTGTATCCTAAAATTATATAAATCATGTCAAATTGCATTATGGGCATAGGCACGATTAAAAAAATTACAAATTTTAAATTCACTTGAGTATTAACGAAGAATTTCTCCCTATAAGAGTTTAAATTTTTAAAAATTAAAATAATGCATTGTTTTTATTTTTTAAATAATTTTAAAATACATTGCATTTTTAATAGTGAGATAAACCTAAAATTTGAATATGTTAATTCACCAAAACAAAAGCAATGGAATCCATTGTATAAAATAAACTTTAGTGGATGACTATTATAAATTCCAATCCCAAGCTTCAATATGGGGTCAAGCACATAACTTTAAAGAGCAATGGAGTAACTTTTTAGTAGAGTCTGTTGCATTCACTTTTCCTTAATTAACATGTTTGTATCCTAAAATTATATAAATCATGTCAAATTGCATTGTGGGCATAGGCACAATTAAAAAAATTACAAATTTTAAATTCACTTGAGTATTAGCGAAGAATTTCTCCTTATAGGAGTTTAAAATTTTAAAAATTAAAATAATGCATTGTTTTTATTTTTTAAATAGTTTTTAAATCCATTGCATTTTCAATGGTGAGAAAAACCTAAAATTTGAATATGTTAATCCACCAAAATAGAAGCAATGGAATCAATTGTATAAAATACATTTTAGTAATGCATTGTTTTTATTTTTTAAATAGTTTTTAAATCCATTGCATTCTCAATGGTGAGAAAAACCTAAAATTTGAATATGTTAATCCACCAAAATAAAAGCAATGGAATCAATTGTATAAAATACATTTTAGTGGATGACTATTATAAATTCCACTCCCAAGTTTGAATGTTAGGTCAAGTATACAACTCTACAACGTAGTGGGTTAACTTATTATTAGAGTTCATTACATTCACTTTTATTTAATTAACATGTTTGTATACTAAAATATAAATCATATCAAATTGTATTGTAGTAATGGAGACAATTAAAAAAATTACAAAATTTCACTTGAGTATTACCGGAGATAATAAAATTGCATTATAACAATTAAAATAATGCAATGTTTTATTTTTTAAAATAATTTTGAATCCAATTGCATTTTCAATAGTGAGATAAACCTAATATTTGAATATGTTAATTCACCAAAATAAAAGCAATGGAGTTAATTGTGTAAAATACACTTTAGTGGATGTCTATTATAAATTGCAATCTCAGACTTCAATGTTGAGTTCAGCATATAGCTCTAGAGCGTAGTGGACTAACTTCTTATTAGAGTCCATTACATTTGCTTTTCTTTAATTAACATATTTGTATACTAAAATTATATAAATCATGTCAAATTGCATTGTGGTAATGAAGACAATTAAAAAAATTACAAAATTTAAATTTATTTGATTATTAGTGAAGAATTTCCCCCTCTAAAACTTTAAAATTCTAAAAATTAAAATAATGCAATGTTTTTATTTTTTAAAAAATTCTTAATACCATTGCATTTTGAATGGTGAGATAAACGTAATATTTAAATATGTTAATTGAATACAAATAAAAGTAATGAACTCAAATGTATAAAATACACTTTAGGGGATGACTATTTTAAATTGAACTCTCGAGCTTTAATGTTGGGTCAAGTATATGGCTCTAGAGTGTAGTGGACTAACTTCTTATTAGAGTCCATTGGATTCACTTTTGTTTAATTAACATGTTTGTGTACTAAAATTATATAAATCATGTTAAATTGCATTGTGGTAATAATTAAAAAGAAATACAAAATTTAAATTCACTTGAGTATTAATGAAGAATTTCTTCCTGTAAGATTTTAAAATTCTAACAATTAAAATAATGCAATGTTTTATTTTTTTAAATAATTTTGAATCCAATTGCATTTTCTATAGCGAGATAAACCTAATATTTGAATATATTAATTCACCAAAATAAAAGCAATGGACTTAATTGTATAAAATACACTTTAGTGGATGTCTTTTATAAATTGCAATCCTAGGTTTTAATGTTGGGTTAAGTATATAGCTCTAGAGTGTAAAGGGCTAACTTCTTATTAGTGTCCATTGCATTCAGTTTTATTTCATTAACATATTTGTATGCTAAAATTATATAAATAATGCCAAATTGCATTATAGTAATGGAGACAATTAAAAAAATAATAAAATTTAAATTCACTTGAGTATTAACGAAAAATTTCTCTCTCTAAGACTTTAAAATTCTAAAAATTTAAATAATGCAATGCTTTTATTTTTTAAATAATTTTGAATATTATAAATTGCAATCTCAAGTTTCAATGTTCGGTTAAGCATTTAGCTCTAGAGCGTAGTGGGCTAATATTATATAAATCATATTAAATTGCATTATGATAATGGAAATAGTTAAAAAAATAACAAAATTTTAATTCACAATACTATTAACAAAGAATTTCTCCCTGTAAGACATTAAGATTCTTAAAATGAAAATAATGCAATGTTTTTATTTTTTTAAATAATTTTTAATTCCATTTTATTTTCAATGGTGAGATAAACTTTATATTTGAATATGTTAATCCATCAAAATAAAAGCAATGGACTCAATTGTATAAAATACACTTTAGTGGATGACTATTATAAATTGCAGTCCCAAGTTTCAATATTGGGTCAAGCATATAGCTCTAGAGCATAATGGGTTAACTTTTTATTAGAGTCCATTGCATTCCCCTTTATTTCATTAACATGTTTGTATACTAAAATTATATAAATCATGCCAAATTGTATTGTAGTAATGGAGACAAAGAAAAAAATTGCAAAATTTAAATTCACTTGGGTATTAACGAAAAATTTCTCCCTATTCGACTTTAAAATTCTAAAAATTTAAATAATGCAATGTTTTTAATTTTTAAATAATTTGTAATACCATTGAATTTTTAATAGTGAGATAAACTTAATATTTGAATATGTTAATTGTACAAAATATACTTTAGTGGATAACTATTATAAATTGCAATCTCAAGTTTCAATGTTGGGTCAAGCATATAGCTCTAAGGCGCAGTGGGTTAACTTCTTATTAGAGTCCATTGCATTCACTTTTGTTTAATTACCATGTTTGTATACGAAAATTATATAAATCATGTCAAATTACATTGTGGTAATAGAGACAATTAAAAAAATTATAGAATTTCAATTGACGTGAGTACTAACGAAAAATTTCTCCCACTAAGATATTAAAATTTTAAAAATTAAAATAATGCAATACTTTTATTTTTTAAATAATTTTTAATACCATTGCATTTTCAACAGTGAGATAAACCTAATATTTGAATATGTTAATTTACCAAAATAAAAGCAATGGAGTCCAATGTATAAAATACACTTTAGGGGATGACTATTATAAATTGCAATCTCAAGCTTCAATGTTGGATCAAGCATATAGCTCTAGAGCGTAGTGGGCTAACTTCTTATTAAAGTCCATTTCATTTGCTTTTATTTAATTAAAATGTTTGTATACTGAAATTATATAAATCATGTGAAATTGCATTGTGGTAATGCAGAAAGTTAAAAAAATAACAAAATTTTAATTCATAATAGTATTAATGAAGAATTTCTCCTTGTAAGACATTAAAATTCTAAAAATTAAAATAATACAATGTTTTTATTTTTTAAATAATTTTTAATTCAATTGAATTTTCATTGGTGAGATAAACCTAAAATTTGAAAATGTTAATTCACTAAAATAAAAGCAATGGACTCAATTGTATAAAATACACTTTAGTAGATGACTATTATAAATTGCAATCTCAAGTTTCAATCTTGGGTCAAGCATATAACTCTAGAAAGTAGTGGACTAATTTTTTATTAGAGTCTATTGCATTCGTTTTTGTTCAATTAACATGTTTATATACTAAAATTATATAAATCATGTCAAATTGCATTGTGGTAATGGAGACAACTTAAAAAATTACAAAATTTAAATTCACTTGAGTATTAACGAAGAATTTCTCCCTGTAAGACTTTAAAATTATAAAAATTAAAATAATGCAATGCTGTTATTTTTTTAATAATTTTTAATACTATTTTATTTTCAACGGTGAGAGAAACCTTATATTTGAATATGTTAATTTACCAAAATAAAAGCAATGGACTTAAATGTATAAAATACATTTTATGGGATGACTACTATAAATTGTACTTACAAGTTTCAATGTTGGGTCAAGTATATAACTCTAGAGCGTAGTGGACTAACTTCTTATTAAAGTCCATTGCATTTGCTTTTATTTCATTAACACGTTTTTATAGTAAAATTATATAAATCATGTCAAATTGCATTGTGGTAATGGAGACAGTTAAAAAAATTACAAAATTTAAATTCATAATAGTATTAATGAAGAATTTCTCCCTGTAAGTCTTTAAAATTATAAAAATTAAAATAATGCAAAGTTTTTATTTTTTAAATAATTTTTCATTCCATTGCATTTTCAATGGTGAGAGAAATCTAAAATTTGAAATTGTTAATCCACCAAAATAAAAGCAATGGACTCAATTGTATAAAATACACTTTAGTGGATGATTATTATAAATTGCAATCTCAAGTTTCAATGTTAGGTTAAGCAAATAGCTTTAGAGCGTAGTGAACTCACTTCTAATTAGAGTCCAGTGCATTTGCTCTTATTTAATTAACATATGTGCATACTAAGATTATATAAATCATGTCAAATTCCATTATGGTAATGGATACAATTAAAAAAATATCCAAATTTAAATTCACTTGAGTATTAACGAAGAATTTCTCCTTGCAAGATATTAAAATTCTACAAATTAAAATAATGCAAGGTTTTTATTTTTTGAAAAATTCTTAATACCATTGCATTTTGAATGGTGAGATAAACATAATATTTGAATATGTTAATTGAGCACAAATAAAAGTAATGGACTCAATTGTACCAAATACACTTTAGTGGATGACTATTATAAATTCCAATCTCATGTTGCAATTTTGGGTCAAGCATATAACTCTAGAGCGTAGTGGACTAACTTCTTATTAAAGTCCATTGCATTTGCTTTTATTTCATTAACACGTTTTTATAGTAAAATTATATAAATCATGTCAAATTGCATTGTGATAATGGAGACAATTAAAAAAATTATAGAATTTACATTCACTTGAGTATTAACATAAAATTTTTTAAATAATTTTTAATTCCATTGCATTTTCAATGGTTGGATAAACCTAATAATTAAATATGTTAATTTGCTAAAATAAAAGCAATGGACTCAATAGTATAAAATACACCTTAATGGATGACTATTATAAATTCTAATCACAAGCATCAATAGTGGGTCATGCATATAGCGTTAGAGTGTAGTGGGCTAACTTTTTATTAAAGTCTATTGCTTTTACTTTTATTTAATTAACATGTTTGCATACTAAAATTATATAAATCACATTGTGGTAATGGAGACAATTAAAAAATTACCAAATTTAAATTCACATGATATTAAAATTCTAAAAATGTAAATAATGCAATGTTTTAATTTTTTAAAAAATTCTTAATACCATTGCATTTTGAATGGTGAGATAAACATAATATGTGAATATGTTAATTGAACACAAATAAAGGTAATGGACTCAATTGTACAAAATACACTTTCATGGATGACTATTATAAATTCCAATCTCATGTTTTAATGTTGGGTCAAGCATATAGCTTTAGAGCATTGTGGGCTAACTTCTTATTAGATTCTATTGCATTCATTTTTATTTAATCAACATATTTATATACCAAAATTATATAAATCATGTCAAATTACATTCTAGTAATTGAGACAATTAAAAAAATTACAGAATTTACATTCACTTGAGTATTAACATAAAATTTCTCTTTATAAGAATTTAAAATTCACTTGGGTTTTTATTTTCTAAAAAAATTTTCATACCATTGCATTTTGAATGGTGAGACAAACATAATATTGAAATATGTTAATTGAACACAAATAAAAGTAAGGGACTTAATTGCATAAAATACACTTTAGTGTATCACTATTATAAATTCCAATCCTAAGCTTCAATGTTGGGTCAACCATATAGCTCGACAGCTTAGTGGACTAACTTCTTATTGGAGTCCATTGCTTTCACTTTTATTTAATTAACATGTTTGCATACTAAAATTATATAACTCATGTCAAATTGAATTATGGTAATAAAGACAATTAAAAAAATTACCAAATTTAAATTCACTTGAGTATTAAAAAGAATTTCTCCCTCTAAGACTTTAAAATTCTAAAAATTAAAATAATGCAATGTTTTTATTTTTTAAAAAAGTCTTAATAAAAAAAGTCTTAATAACATTGCATTTTGAATGGTGAGATAAATGTAATATGTGAATATGTTAATTGACCACAATTAAATGCAATGAACTCGATTGTACAAAATACACTTTAGTGGATGATTATTATAAATTCCGATTTAGAGTGTTGTGGACTAACTTTTTATTAGAGTCCATTGCATGCGCTTTTATTTAATTCATATGTTTTTGTACTAAAATTATATAAATCATGTCAACTTACATTGTGGTAATGGAGACAATTAAAAAAATTACAAAATTTAAATTCATTTGACTATTAATGAAGAATTTCTCCTGGTAAAACATTTGAATTCTAAAAATTAAAATAAAGCAGTGCTTTTATTTTTTAAATAATTTTTAATACCATTGTAATTTTCAATAGAGAGATAAACATAAAATTTGAATATGTTAATTTACCAAAATAAAAGCAATAGACTCAATTGAATAAAATACACTTTAGTGGATGATTATAATAAATTCCAATCTTGTGTTTCAATGTTTGATCAATCATATAGCTCTAGAGCATAGTGGGCTAACTTCTTATTAGGGTTCATTGCATTTGCTCTTATTTAATTAACATGTTTGTATACGAATATTATATAAATCATGTCAAATTGAATTGTGATAATGAAGTCAATTAAAAAAATTACAAAATTTATATTCACTTGAGTATTAACGTAAAATTTCTCCCTATAAGACTTTAGAATTCTAAAAATTAAAATAACGTAATGTTTTTAGTTTTTAAATAATTTTTAATTCCATTGCATTTTCAATGGTGAGATAAATATAATATTCGAATTTGTTAATTTGCCAGACAAAAAGCAATGGTCTCAATAGTATAAAATACACCTTAGTGGAGAACTATTATAAATTCCAATCCCGAACTTAAATGTTGTGTCAAGCATATAGCTCTAGAGCATAGTGGGCTAACTTCTTATAAGAGTCCATTGTGTTCGCTTGTATTTAATTAACATGTTTGTATATTAAAATTATATAAATAATGTCAAATAGAATTATGGTAATGGAGACAATTAAAAAAATTACCAAATTTAAATTCACTTGAGTATTAACGAAGAATTTCTCTCTCTAATACTTTAAAATTCTGAAAATTAAAATAATGCAATGTTTTTATTTTTCAAAAAAGTCTTAATACCATTGCATTTTGAATGGTAAGATAAACGTAATATGTGAATATGTTAATTGACCACGAATAAATGCAATGGACACAATTGTACAAAATGCACTTAGTAAATGACTATTGTAAATTCCGATCCCATGTTTCAATGTTAGGTCAAATATATAGCTTTAGAGTGTTGTCGACTAACATCTTATTAGAGTCCATTGCATTCGCTTTTATTTAATGAACATGTTTGTATACTAAAATTATATAAATCATGTCAACTTGCATTGTAGTAATAGAGACAATTAAAAAAATTACAAAATTTAAATTCACTTGACTGTTAATGAAAAATTTCTCCCGATAAAACATTTGAATTCTAAAAATTAAAATAATGCAATACATTTATTTTTTAAATAATTTTTAATACCATTGCATTTTCAATGGTGAGATAAATATAATATTTGAATATGTTAATTTACCAAAACAAAAGCAATAGACTCAATTGTATAAAATACACATTAGTGGATGATTATAATAAATTCTAATCTTGCGTTTCAACGTTTGATCAAGCATACAACACTAGAGCGTAGTGCGCTAACTTCTTATTAGGGTCAATTGCATTCACTTTTATTTAATTAACATGTTTTTATACAAAAATTATAAAAATCATGTCAAATTGCATTACGATAATGAAGACAATTAAAAAAATTACAAAATTTAGATTCACTTGAGTATTAATGTAAAATTTCTCCCTCTAAAACTTTAAAATTTTAAAAGTTAAAATAACGCAATATTTTTATTTTTTAAATAATTTTTAATTCCATTGCATTTTTAATGGTGAGACAAATCAAATATTTGAATTTGTTAATTTGCCAAACTAAAAGCAATGGCCTCAATAGTGTAAAATACACCGTAGTGGATAACTATTATAAATTCCAATCTCGAGTTTCAATGTTGTGTCAAGCATATAGCTTTAAAGCGTAGTGGGTTAACTTCTTATTTGAGCCCATTACGTTCGCTTTTATTTAATTAACATGTTTTTATATTAAAATTATATAAATTGAAGTTCCCAACTTCACCCTAGGATCTACTAGTTTGTGATACTGAGAGGGGGGGTGAATCAGTATCACCACAATTCACAATTCGCAGGAAAGTGAACAACTTCAATCTCTTCTTAAAAGTGAACTCTTTCTCAGATTCGACTAAGGTAGATCTATTGCTACCTACTAATCACAATAGTCCCCAAAGTCACCTTTCAGACACCTTGCCTAATAGACAATTCGGATGTTCTTGTTTAGGTCTTCGTTAGGTTATGGGTTGGCTGATACTTTAGCTGCGTTCACAACTCAATTCAAAACACAGAACGTAAAGCAAATTAAGGACACACGAGATTTACGTGGTTCCGTCAACGTGACATACATCCACGGTGGTAGGGACTCTCCCTTACCGAGACTATCCACTATACTTGAGAATTCCAGTTACAATGGATGTCTTAATCTTCTGCTCCTTTCACTATTGCAATTACTAAGCAAGTACAATACAAAGAGTGTCACTTACTGTGTCTACCCTTCGTCTAGCTTGTCTTGCCTCTGTTGAATTGAAAGGCTGCTCCACTGCCGCTTAGAAGTTCACCGCAACGCTCTCTAACCTCTCTTGAAGAAATCTAGAAATACGTTGAGTTCTTTCCGATGCTTCGCCAAATTCCTTCTCTAGGTTGTCTCACACAGCTCCTGCTTTCACCGTCTCAAGGTTTCACAGCTTGCACTCAAGCTTCTGGTCTGCCGTTTCACGTCTCACAGCCTGCCCCACGCTTCTGATCAGTCACGCTGTTGCACGTTCTGGTCTCACGCTCCTGGTCTGCTGTTTCACGTCTCTTGGCCTGCCTCACACTACTGGTTTTTCTGGTTCACGTCTCTCGCCCTGCCTCACGCTTCTAGTCTGCTGTCTTCTCTTCCGGGTGGTCTCACGGATACCAGGTCTGCTGTCTTCTCTTCCGGGTGGTCTGTTTCTTATTTCTCCTCTTGCTGGTTGTGCGTTTCTGGTTTGGTTGCAGGATGTGTTTCTGGTTTGCTTGCAGGAGGCGTTTCTGGTTCGGTTGCAGGAGGCGTTTCTGGTTTGCTTGCAGGAGGTTGCACGTTCTGGTTTGCTCTCCCGGTGGTGACGTTTCTGGTTTGCTCTCCTGGTGGTGTTGTTTCTGATCTCTTGCCGTTCTGCTCTCTCTTCCTTTTGGCCGGTTGCTGTAGGGTTGCTGTTTATTCAATTGTGTTAGCCCTCTGCCCTAGTTTTGTCTTCCAAGGCCTTTATATACTCTCTTCCATAAAACCCTAATAGGGCTTACATGGCGGATTTACGTTCTTGCCCTTACGCGGCAGATTTACTTTCTTGCCCTTCCATGTGACTTTACTGCCCTTCCATATGACTTTACTCTCTTGCACACTTAACCCTAGTTGACAACAATTACAACCCATACAAGGCTGTGGGAACAACAATCTCCCCCTTTGTAATTGTTGGCAACATTCATAACAAAAGCCATTATGCAGCAGTCTTTCATAATCTTCTTGGAGTAACAATCCAGAAGCAGATGGATTACAACTCCCCCTAAATATGCACTCCCCCTTCCTTAACAACTCCCCCTGCACTGTTGCTTCTCTCCCCCTTTGCCAACCAATTACAAATTTGAAAAACTTGCAAAGTAGAGATGGAGGATTCACCTGAACTTCAGGCTTGAGGAGGCATTTGCACAGACAGACTCATTCTGTGCTTTTCAAACAGCTCTGTGGACAAAGGTTTAGTTAGAATATCTGAGATTTGATCTTTAGTACCGACATACTCCAACTGAATTGTGCCCTCTTCCACTTGATCCTTGATAAAGTGATACCGGATGTCAATATGCTTGCTCCTTGAATGTTGAACTGGATTCTTGCTAAGATCAATTGCACTTTGATTATCACAAAGTACACTCACTGGTAACTTCACTTCAACACCCAAATCGGCCAATTGTCTTTGCATCCATATCACCTGAGTACATGCTGCACAAGCAGCCATATACTCAGCCTCCGCTGTGCTCAAAGCAACACTGTTTTGCTTTCTACTTAGCCATGCAACACACTTTGAACCCAAGTAGAAGCTGCAGCCACTGGTTGATTTTCTATCATCTGTGCTTCCTGCCCAGTCTGCATCAGTGTATGCTCGTAGTTTTACAGAATCCATGGCAGGATACCACAAGCCCATTTCCAGTGTCCCCTTGAGGTATCTTAGGATTCTTTTCACTGCCAACACATGAGATTCCTTAGGATCAGCTTGGAATCTGCTGGCGATGCACACAGCTTGCATGAGATCAGGCCTTGATGCTGTAAGGTACAGAAGGCTCCCTATCATCTTCCTGTATTCTGTAGGGCTTGTACTCCTTCCTTCCTGATCTTTTGTTAACTTGCAGCCCACTGTCATAGGGGTACTGACAGGTCTGCTATCCTCCATGCCAAACTTTTTCAGCATCTCTTTGGCATATTTTGTCTGAGAAATAAAAATACCTTCTTCACATTGTTTTATTTGTAATCCAAGAAAGTAAGTCATTTCTCCAATCAATGACATCTCAAATTCCTCACTCATCTTCTGTGAAAATTCTTGGCATAGCGCAGAGTGATCCCCTCCAAAGATGATGTCATCTACATATACTATGGTTATCAGTTGGCCTTTCTCTGAGTTGAACACATATAGGTTATTATCAACTGTTCCTCTTTTGAAGTTCAACCTTCTCAAATACGCGTCCAGCCTGCTATACCATGCTCTTGGGGCTTGTTTAAGGCCATACAAGGCTTTCTTCAGCTTGCACACATGTGTCTCATCCTCACTGATTTGTACTCCATCGGGTTGTTCAATATACACTTCTTCTTTTAGGAGCCCATTCAAAAAGGCTGATTTCACATCCATCTGGTAAACTTTATACCTCTTATGTGCTGCCAAAGCTAAGAACATTCTGATAGTTTCCAACCTTGCTACTGGTGCAAAAGTTTCATCAACATCTACTCCTTCTATCTGAGTGTAGCCTTTGCAAACCAGCCTAGCCTTGTTCCTCACCACCTTGCCATCCTCATTGTGTTTATTTTTAAACACCCATTTTGTTCCTATGACATTCTTGTTAGTGGGTCTTGGAACTAGCTCCCATGTTTCATTCTTCTCGATTTGATCTAGCTCCTCATTGATAGCTTTGATCCAGGCTTTGTCTTGTGCAGCCTCTTCAACAGATTTAGGTTCAACTTGTGAGAGTAAAGCAGTAGCTCCCACAATTCTTCTTCTTGTTGTAACTCCTGCTGATGGGTCACCTATTATCTGATTTCCTTGATGAGCACTGGTCCATGTCTTCTTTGTCTTTCTTTCTTGCACAGTCTTAGTTGCAAGAGAATCTACTTCTTCATCTTCAGACTCACTCTTCTCTGAGTCTGAACTTACTTCTTTTCCCACTTCTTCATGTTGGTCAGATTCTTCATCTATCTTGAAGTCATCTTCTTCACTATCCTCAGCTTCTCCATTATGCGTTGTTTTCCAGTTTTCATCTATTCTCACATCACTGGAAGTGACCACTTTTCCCAGTTTATGTAGAAAAACTCTATAACCTTTTGTCTTTGCTGAGTATCCCACAAAGATGCCTTCATCTGACCTAGCATGGAATTTTCCCAAGTTTTGCTCCTTGTTCTTCACAAAACATGGGCTGCCAAAGATTCTAAGATACTTGGCTGTTGTCTTCTTCCCACTCCATAGCTCATATGGAGTCTTATCAGTATTGGGCCTTAGTGAAACTCTGTTCAATAGGTGCACGGCTGTAAATGTTGCTTCTGTCCAAAATCTTGTGTGAAGCTTGGATTCCAGCAGTAGAGTTCTTGCCATTTCAACCACAGCTCTATTTTTCCTCTCTACCACCCCGTTCTGTTGAGGAGTTCTTGCTGCTGCCATCTGATGGTGAATTCCATGCTTCTCAAGGTAATCTTCAAAAGCTCCATTTGTGAATTCAGTGCCTTGATCTGACCTCAATACTTTGATCTTCTTTCCACTCTCATTTTCAGCCAATCTTCTGTATCTCTTGAAGCATTTCAAAACTTCTGACTTATGTGTGAGGTGCATGAGGCAGGTCCTTCTAGAATAATCATCAACAAACAAGATGAAGTACCTCTCACCATTCAACCCTTTTGTTCTCATTGGCCCACACAAATCAGTATGCACAATGTCAAGCACTGCTTTAGAACTGACCTCTTTGGTCTTATACTGCTTTCTGACCTGTTTTCCTTTAGAGCATGCTGAGCAAACATACTCCCTCTCTCTCTTAAGGTCTGGAATGTCTCTGATTGCATGAGTAGTGGTCAGCTTCCTCATGTTCTTCTGTGTTAAGTGTCCCAGCCTCCGATGCCAGAGTTGATTTTCTTCTTCTTTTGTAAGTAAACAGCTGTTTGTCTTGTCCTCATCAATTACATATAAATTTCCAGCTGTTCTTTTCCCAGCTGCAACAGTATTGCCTTCTTTACTCTTTACTTGGCAACCTGTTTTTGTGAATATCACTTTATGGTCTTCATTGCATAGTTGGCTGACAGATGCTAGATTATATCTGAGTCCTTCAACATGCAGAACATCTTTCAGCTTTCCTTTTCCAATATTTACTGACCCTTGACCACTGATGTTGAGTGAATCATCATTGCCAAACTTGACTCTGCCTTCTCTTGACTTGTTTAGCTTTGACAATTTACTCTTGTCTCCCGTCATGTGTGAAGTGCATCCACTGTCAAGGATCCACTGCTTATCCTTGTAGTCAGCTTTGAGTGCAATTTCAGCTATATTAGCCACCTCCCTTTTAGCTTTATATTCCTTCTTTTGAATTGGCTGGAAGATAGCTTTCTCCTTTTTCTCAGCTTTGACTACACCGCTTGTTTTCACTATGCCATTGAGTGCCTTCTCTTGCTCAGGGAGAAGTGTCATGCATCTCTTGGCATTATGGTCATCCTGCCCACACCTTTCACACTGTTCCAAGTCTCCCAATATAGCAAACTTGTTCTTTGAAACCACTGGTTTGGGCTTCCACCAACAATCCTTGTCAGTGTGTCCTTGCTTTTTACAGTATGTGCAAGAACTCACGACAGGTGTTCTCCTCTGAATTTTGTATTGTCTCCCCCTGTATACAGCATCATATCTTCTCAAGTTGGAGACATATACTGGCCTTCTCCACCAGCAGTTACTTGCCTTATGACCCCAAACTCCACAATAAAGACAGTGACCTTGAAACTGCCTCTTCTTGGGTCTAATCACAGCTTGTTTTCTTTTGTTCATTACTTGCTGTGTAGGCAACGTGGCTGGCTTCTTTGCTTGTGTGACTTTCATTTCAGCTACCTTTTTCTCCTTCTTCTGTTCAGCCATAGCCCTTTGCTGGCTGATCTTCTTTTCTTCATTTTTGTTTGCCACCCTAGGTTGCTTCTTCAAATCCTCTTTATTCTCAGCTATCTTCTCCTGAGTCACAACCTTCTCTTTCAACTTCTGTGGCACATTCTTATTATCTTTAGGCAATGCAGCCTCAGATTGCTGCACTTTCTCTTCATTCTTCTTTTCTCTTGCAGAACTTGTTTCTCCTATCATTTCAAGCTTCTGCACATTCTCTTCACTCCTTTTGAGTTGTTGCTGAAGTCTCAGCAACTCTATCTCCATTTCTTCAATTGTTGAAGTCCTTGAGCCAAGCTCCATAGTAAGGTCTTCACATATTTTGATATGTTCTTCAAATCTTCTCTTCAAGTCAATATGTTCAGCCCTTATTTCATCCTTTTGACTTTCAGCTTCCTCAGACTTTGCTTCAACTTGTTTTATGTGGGCCTCTAACCTTCTTATGGTTCTGCCCCTTCTGATTATCTCCTTTGAAGCTGCTTCCAACTCAGCTTCAAAATCTGGTTCTTCTTCATCAACCTCCTCTTCCTCTTCAGAGGTTGAACTACCACCTTGAGTTAATGCCATAAAGGCATGCTCATCTGATGAGTCTACATCTTCCTCCTCATCGGCTTCTTTTGTCTGGCTCACATAACTCTTGAATGAGCCTCTCTTCTTCTTCTGTGGGCTAGCAGTCTTCTTGCTGGACTTCCTTGACTTGAATGATGGTCTTCTCCATTTTGAATTCTGCTCATCATCACCATCCTCATCTTCATCATCAAGTTTCACTTTGCACTGAGAAGCAAAGTGTCCAGTCTGTCCACAACGATAACATCTCAAGGACAACTGTCCTTTTCCCTTCTTAGACCCCCTTTTGAATTTCCTTGTGAAGTATGCCAACACTTCACCTTCACTTTCTTCCTCATCATCATCATCATCCTCGCTGGATGATTCTTCCTCTTCTTTTATCTTCAAGTGTTTCATAGCTTTGAAAGCTGCCTCCTTTGATACCTTTGACGTTGAGGAGCTCTCAGTTGACTTTATTCTCATCTCATATGCAATGAGATTGCATTGGAGATCATGCAGAGACATGGAATTGAGATCTCTACTCTCCTCTATGGCTGCCACCTTTGAGGCAAACCTCTCAGGCAGAATTCTCAGAATTTTCTTCACAATAGATGAGTCCTTCTTGTTCTTCCCATGACTTCTAAGATCGTTTACAGCATCAATAACCCTGGTGAAGAACTCTTGGACTGTCTCATTTTTTCTGCATTCTGAGAGATTCATATCTCTCCTTGAAAACTTGAAGCTTGGCCTCCTTCATTCTGCCATCACCTTCATAGACTTTCTGCAATCTGTCCCATATCTCCTTGGCAGATTTGCAGTCCATAACTTTAGCATATTCAACATCTGTCAATGCTGAAATGATGACATTTGAGGCCTTCCCATTTATCTCAAACTGTCTTAATTCCTCTGGGGTTGGATCTTTACCTTCTTCTGGAGGCTCAAAACCCTCCTGTACAGATTTCACCACGTTCATGCCCATGGTTGCAAATACCACCTGCATTCTCGCTCTCCACATATGGTAGTTGGTTCCGTTGAAGATTGGAACCTTCTTGCTGTAAGTAGTGCTGGTGTTGGTACCGGCGTCCATTTCTCAGTATGCTAAACAAGTTAAAACTTCTGGAGCTCTTCAAACTAGTACACCAAGCTGTTAAGCTTTATCCTGGTGAACCTGTGCTCTGATACCAATTGAAGTTCCCAACTTCACCCTAGGATCTACTAGTTTGTGATACTGAGAGGGGGGTGAATCAGTATCACCACAATTCACAATTCGCAGGAAAGTGAACAACTTCAATCTCTTCTTAAAAGCGAACTCTTTCTCAGATTCGACTAAGGTAGATCTATTGCTACCTACTAATCACAATAGTCCCCAAAGTCACCTTTCAGACACCTTGCCTAATAGACAATTTGGATGTTCTTGTTTAGGTCTTCGTTAGGTTATGGGTTGGCTGATACTTTAGCTGCGTTCACAACTTAATTCAAAACACAGAATGTAAAGCAAAATAAGGACACACGAGATTTACGTGGTTCCGTCAACGTGACGTACATCCACGGTGGTAGGGACTCTCCCTTACCGAGACTATCCACTATACTTGAGAATTATAGTTACAATGGATGTCTTAATCTTCTGCTCCTTTCACTATTGTAATTACTAAGCAAGTACAATACAAAGAGTGTCACTTACTGTGTCTACTCTTCTTCTAGCTTGTCTTGCCTCTGTTGAATTGAAAGGCTGCTCCACTGCCGCTTAGGAGTTCACCGCAACGCTCTCTAACCTCTCTTGAAGAAATCTAGAAATACGTTGAGTTCTTTCTGATGCTTCGCCAAATTCCTTCTCTAGGTTGTCTCACACAGCTCCTGCTTTCACCGTCTCACGGTTTCACAGCTTGCACTCAAGCTTCTGGTCTGCCGTTTCACGTCTCACAGCCTGCCCCACGCTTCTGATCAGTCACGCCGTTGCACGTTCTGGTCTCACACTCCTGGTCTGCTATTTCACGTCTCTTGGCCTGCCTCACACTACTGGTTTTTCTGGTTCACGTCTCTCGGCCTGCCTCACGCTTCTAGTCTGCTGTCTTCTCTTCCGGGTGGTCTCACGGATACCAGGTCTGCTGTCTTCTCTTCCGGGTGGTCTGTTTCTTATTTCTCCTCTTGCTGGTTGTGCGTTTCTGGTTTGGTTGCAGGATGTGTTTCTGGTTTGCTTGCAGGAGGCGTTTCTGGTTTGCCTGCAGGATGTGTTTCTGGTTTGCTTGCAGGACGTGTTTCTGGTTTGCTTGCAGGACGTGTTTCTGGTTTGCTTGCAGGAGGTTGCACGTTCTGGTTTGCTCTCCCGGTGGTGACGTTTCTGGTTTCTTGCCGTTCTGCTCTCTCTTCCTTTTGGCCGGTTGCTGTAGGGTTGCTGTTTATTCAATTGTGTTGGCCCTTTACCCTAGTTTTGTCTTCCAAG
Source organism: Bruguiera gymnorhiza (assembly GCA_020883675.1). Lineage (NCBI taxonomy): Eukaryota > Viridiplantae > Streptophyta > Magnoliopsida > Malpighiales > Rhizophoraceae > Bruguiera > Bruguiera gymnorhiza. Next base: position 67,529 of record JAIRCJ010000364.1, read on the forward strand.
GCCTTTATATACTCTCTTCCATAAAACCCTAATAGGGCTTACATGGCGGATTTACGTTCTTGCCCTTACCCGGCAGATTTACTTTCTTGCCCTTCCATGTGACTTTACTGCCCTTCCATATGACTTTACTCTCTTGCACACTTAACCCTAGTTGACAACAATTACAACCCATACAAGGCTGTGGGAACAACATTAATAATAAAATTATTTTTGAAAACATTGTATTTTGAAAGTTGATAAATTTTGTCTTTTTATACTTTTGGTATTTCCCCACTATCTATCCCTTTATTGAACTCTTTCATGGTAGTTTTCCTTAGTGTTGGGTATTCTATGGGTCTTAGAATTCTTACAAGAAGAAGAATTGAAATAAGAGGTGGTTTTATAGAAATTGGGTTCATAATCAAGAATTAGGGCTTTGCACAATAATTTTCCTATAGTCTAGGAGTTTTAACATGTCTAATTGGCCCAACAAGACTAACAAGCTATACAACCAAAGATAAACTCAAGGTAAGAATAAACTTAAAAATGTATTATGTGAATGCCACAATACAAAATTATGAATGATAAATGTAGAAAATACTTGATGATACAAAATAAGAAAGCAATCGAGATGACTTTGATATCAATTATGCCAGCAATTATAAGTAAAAGACTTTTTATTTGAAATAATAAGGAAGGTTACACTTTGAAAACAAAATTACAAAAAGGAATACAAATATTGACATCTAAATTTGAAATTAAGATCTACTATTTGAATTATAATTCTGATATATATAAAAGTAAGTTTTTCTACTATTTTCATTATGAATCTTATGAACATAATTGGTAGAAAAAATTTCAATTTAGTAGTTTTTTTATATTTTTATTTATTATTTTATTTATATGTACTTGTATATGCTACATTGAATT
>JAIRCJ010000377.1:0-32145 GCA_020883675.1 Bruguiera gymnorhiza
AATTAAGAAATTTACAAAATTTAAATTCAACTCATTATTAAAACACATTTATCTCTATAAAACTCTAAAATTCTGATATTGAAAAAATGCAATGTTTTGAAATTTTTAATATATTGTTAATTATGCCCTTTCACTTTAAATTGAATGGAAAATATAATATTTGAATACGTTAATTCAGCAAAAATATAAGTAATGGACTCAATTGAAAAAAAAAAACATTAGTGGATGAATATTACAAATTGGAATCCAAAATTTCAATGTTGGGTCAGGCAAATATCTTTATAAGGGAGTGGGAAAACTTCTTATTACGATCTATTGTATTTTCTTTTTCTTAAGTAAGATGTTTATAGACCAAAATTATAGAAATGATTATGAATGCCATTGTGGCAAGGGAGATAATTAAGAAACTTACAAAATTTAAATTCAACTTACTATTAACAACACATTTATCCCGATAAAACTCTAAAATTATGAAATTGAAAAGATATATTGTTTTGATTTTTTAATATATTGTTAATGTCCTTTCATTTTAAATGGAGTGAAAAACATATTATTTGAATAAGTTAATTCAACAAAAATACAAGTAATGAATACAATTGTATAAAATACACTTTTGTGGATAAATATCATAAATAGCAACCTCAATTTTTAATATTGGGTCAAGCATATATCTCTATAGGGGAGTGCGAAAACTTTTTATTAGGGTCCATTGTATTTGTTTTTTCTTATGTAAGATGTTTGACGACTAAAATTATAGAAATCAATACAAATTGAATTGTGGGAAGGGAGATAATTGAGAAATTTATAACATTTAAATTCAATTGATTATTAAGAAGACATTTATTCTTATAAGACTCTAAATTTATGAAAATTGAAAAAATACATTGCTTTGATTTTTTAATATATTGTGAATATCCTTTCATTTTAAATTGAGTGAGAAGCATATTATTTGAATAACTTAATTCGACAAAAATACAACTAATGAACTCAATTGTATAAAATACACTTTTGTGGTAAATATTATAAATAGCAATCATAATTTTCAATGTTCGGTCAAGCATATATCTCTAGAGGGGAGTGGAAAAACTTCTTATTAGGGTCCGTTGTATTTGTTTTTTCTTAAAAAAGATGTTAGCAGGCTAAAAGTCTAGAAATCGTTACAAATTGTATTGCGGCAAGGTAGATAATTATGAACTTTACAAAATTTAAATTCAACTCATTACTAACAACACATTTATCCTTACAAGACTCTAAATTCTAAAATTGAAAAAATACAATATTTTGATTTTTTTCATATATTGTTAATGCCCTTTCATTTTAAATGGAGTGAAAAATATAATATTTGAATACATTAATTTAACAAAAATACAAGTAATGGACTTAATTGAATAAAAAATACATTGGTGGATGAATATTACAAATTGGAATCCAAAACTTCAATGTTACGTTATGCAAATATCTCTATAGGGGGTGGGAAAACTTCTTATTACAGTTCATTGTATTTTCCTTTTCTTAAGTAAGATGTTTGCAGACTAAAATTATATAAATGCTTACAAATTGCATTGTGGCAAGGGAGATAATTAAGAAATTTACAAAATTTAAATACAATTCATTATTAACAACACATTTATCCCCATAAGACTCTAAAATTATGAAATTGAAAAATATATTATTTTTATTTTTAATATATTGTTAATGTCCCTTCATTTTAAATGGAGTAAAAAGCATAATATTTGACTACGTTATTTAGACAAAATTACAAGTAGTGGACTCAATTGAATAAAAAACACATTAATGGATGAATATTATAAATTGGAATCCAAAACTTCAATGTTGGGTCATGCAAATATCTTTATAAGGGAGTGGGAAAACTTCTTATTACGGTCCATTGTATTTTCCTTTTCTTAAGTAAGATGTTCGCAGACTAAAATTATAAAAATGATTACAAATTGCGTTGTGGCAAGGGAGATAATTAAGAAATTTACAAAATTTAAATTCAACTCATTATTAATAACACATTTATCCCGATAAGACTCTAAAATTATAAAAATTGAAAAAATACATTGTTTTGGTTTTTTAATATATTGTTAATGTCCTTTCACTTCAAATGAAGTGAAAAGCATATTATTTGAATTAGTTAATTCAACAAAAATACAAGTAATGAACTCAATTGTATAAAATATACTTTTGTGAATAAATATTATAAATAGCAATCACAATTTTCAATATTGGGTCAAGCATATATCTCTAGAGGCGAGTGGGAAAACTTCTTATTATGGTCCATTGTATTTCCTTTTTCTTAAGATATTTATAGACTAAAATTATAGAAATCATTACAAATTGCATTATGGCAAGTGAGATAATTAAGAAATTTACAAAATTTAAATTCAACTCATTATTAACAACATATTTATCCCGATAAGACTCTAAAATTAAGAAAATTAAAAAAATACATTGTTTTGATTTTTTAATATATTGTTAATGTCCTTTCATTTTAAATGGAGTGAAAAGTATATTATTTGAATATATTAATTCGACAAAAATACAAGCAATGAACTCAGTTGTATAAAATACTATTTTGTGGATAAATATTATAAATAGCAATCACAATTTTCAATGTTGGGTCAAGAGTATATCTCTAGAGGGGAGTGGGAAATTTTCTTATTATTGACCATTGTATTTTCATTTTCTTAAGGAAGATGTTGGCAAAGTAAAATTATATAAATGATTACAAATTACATTGTGGCAACGGTGACAATTAAGAAATTTATAACATTTAAATTCATCTGATTATTAACAACACATTTATCTTTATAGGATTCTAAAATTAAGAAAATTGAAAAAATACATTGTTTTGATTTTATAGTATATTGTTAATGTCCTTTCATTTTAAATGGAGTGAAAAGCATATTATTTGAATAAGTTCATTCAACAAATATACAAGTAATGAACTCAATTGTATAAAATACACTTTTGTGGATAAATATTATAAATAGCAATCACAATTTTCAATATTGGGTCAAGCATATATCTCTAGTGGGGAGTGGGAAAACTTCTTCTTTGGGTCCATTGTATTTGCTTTTTCTTAAATATGATGTTTGTAGACTAAAATTATAAAAATCAATACAAATTGCATTTTCGGAAGGGAGATAATTAAGAAATTTACAAAATTTAAATTTAATTGATTATTAACAAGATATTTATCCCTATAAGACTCTAAAATTATAAGAATTGAAAAAAATACATTGTTACATTGTTTTGATTTTTAATATATTGTTAATATCCTTTCATTTTAAATGGAGTGAAAAACATATTATTTGAATATGTTAATTCAACAAAAATACAAGTAATAAACTCAATTGTATAAAATACACTTTTGTAGATAAATATTATAAATAGCAATCACAATTTTCAACGTTGGGCCAACCATATATCTCTAGAGGGGAGTGAGAAAACTTCTTATGAGGCTCCATTGTATTTGCTTTTTCTTCAGTATGATGTTTATAGACTAAAATTATAGAAATCATTACAAATTGCATTATGGCAAGGGAGATAATTAAGAAATTTACAAAATTTAAATTCAACTCATTATTAACAACACATTTATCCTGATAAAACTCTAAAATTATGAAAATTGAAAAGATACATTTGTTTTTATTTTTAATATATTGTTAATGTTCTTTCATTTTAAATGGAGTGAAAAGCATATTATTTGAATATGTTAATTCAACAAAAATACAAGTAATGAACTCAATTGTATAAAATACACTTTTGTGGATAAATATTATAAATAGCGATCACAATTTTCAATGTTGGGTCAAGCATATATCTTTAGAGGGGAGTGAGAAAGCTTCTTATTAGGGTTTGTTGTATTTGCTCTTTCTTAAGAAAGATGTTAGCTGACTAAAAGTATAAAATCATTACAAATTGTATTGTGGCAAGGTAGATAATTATGAACTTTACAAAATTGAAATTCAACTCATTACTAACAACACATTTATCCCTACAAGACCCTAAATTTCTGAAATTGAAAAAATGCAATGTTTTGGTTTTTTCATATATTGTTAATACCCTTTCATTTTAAATGGAGTGAAAAACATAATATTTGAATACGTTAATTCAACAAAAATACAAGTAATGGACTCAATTGAATAAAAAATAAATTGGTGGATGAATATTACAAATTGGAATCCAAAACTTCAATGTTGCGTCATGCAAATATCTCTATAGGGGGGTGGGAAAACTTCTTATTACGGTCCATTGTATTTTCCTTTTCTTAAGTAAGATGTTCGCAGAACTAAAATTATAGAAATGATTACAAATTGCATTATGGCAAGGGAGATAATTAAGAAATTTACAAAATTTAAATACAATTCATTATTAATAACACATTTATCTCGATAAGATTTTAAAATTATGAAAATTGAAAAAATATATTGTTTTGATTTTTTAATATATTGTTAATGCCCCTTCATTTTAAATGGAGTGAAAAGCATATTATTTGAATTAGTTAATTCAACAAAAATACAAGTGATGAACTCAATTATATAAAATATACTTTTTTGCATAAATATTATAAATAACAATCACAATTTTCAATGTTGGGTCAAGCATATATCTCTAGAGGGGAGTGGGAAAACTTCTTATTAGAGTCCGTTGTATTTGCATTTTCTTAAGAAAGATGTTAGCAGGCAAAAAGTATAAAAATCATTACAAATTGCATTGTCGCAAGGTAGATAATTATGAAATTTACAAAATTTAAATTCAACTCATTATTATAAACACATTTATCCCTATAAAATTCTAAAATTCTGAAATTGAAAAAATGTAATGTTTTGATTTTTTTTAATATATTGTTAATACTCTTCCATTTTAAATGGAGTGAAAAATATAATATTTGAATACGTTAATTTAACAAAAATACAAGTAATGAACTCAATTGAAAAAAAAAAACATATTAGTGGATGAATATTACAAATTGGAATCCAAAACTTCAATATTGGGTCAGGAAAATATCTCTATAAGGGAGAGGAAAAACTTCTTACTACTGTCCATTGTATTTTCTTTTCTTAAGTAACATGTTTGCAGACTAAAATTATAAGAATGATTACAAATTCCATTGTGGCAGGGGAGATAATTAAGTAACTTACAAAATTTAAATTCAACTAATTATTAACAACACATTTATCCTAATAAGACAGTAAAATTATGAAAATTGAAAAAATACATTGTTTTGCTTTTTTTAATATATTGTTAAAGTTCTTTCATTTTAAATGGAGTGAAAAGCATATTATTTGAATATGTTAATTCAACAAAAATACTAGTAATGAATTCAATTGTATAAAATACACTTTTATGGATAAATATTATAAATAGCAGTGACAATTTTCCATGTTGAGTCAAGGGTATATCTCTAGAGGGGAGTGGGAAAACTTCTTATTAGGGTCCATTGTATTTGCTTTTCTTAAATAAGATGTTTATAGACTAAAATTATAGAAATCATTACAAATTGCATTCTGGCAAGGAAGATAATTAAGAAATTTACAAAATTTAAATTCAACTCTTTATTAACAACACATTTATCTCGATAAAACTTTAAAATTATGAAAATTGAAAAGATACATTTTTTTGATTTTTTAATATATTGTTAATGTTCTTTTATTTTAAATGGAGTGAAAAGTATATTATTTGAATATGTTAATTCAACAAAAATACAATTAATGAACTCAATTGTATAAAATACACTTTTGTGGATAAATATTATAAATAGCAATTACAATTTTCAATGTTGGGTCAAGTATATATCTCTAGAGGGGAGTGGGAAAACTTCTTATTAGGGTCCATTGTATTTGTTTTTTCTTAAGAAAGATGTTAGCTGACTAAAAGTATAAAAATCATTACAAATTGTATTGTGGCAAGGTAGATAATTATGAACTTTACAAAATTTAAATTCAACTCATTACTAACAACACATTTATCCCTACAAGACCCTAAAATTCTGAATTGAAAAAATGTAATGTTTTGGTTTTTTTCATATATTGTTAATGCCCTTTTATTTTAAATGGAGTGAAAAACATAATATTTGAATACGTTAATTCAACAAAAATACAAGTAATGGACTCAATTGAATAAAAAATAAATTGGTGGATGAATATTACAAATTGGAATCCAAAACTTCAATGTTGTGTCATGCAAATATCTCTATAGGGGGGTGGGAAAACTTCTTATTATGGTCCATTGTATTTTCCTTTTCTTAAGTAAGATGTTCGCAAACTAAAATTATAGAAATGATTACAAATTGCATTGTGGCAAGGGAGATAATGAACAAATTTACAAAATTTAAATATAATTCATTATTAACAACAAATTTATCCCGATAAGACTCTAAAATTATGAAAATTGAAAAAATACATTGTTTTGATTTTTTAATATATTGTTAATGCCCCTTCATTTTAAATGGAGTGAAAAGCATATTATTTGAATTATTTAATTCAACAAAAATACAAGTAATGAACTCAATTGTATAAAATATACTTTTATGAATAAATATTATAAATTGCAATCACAATTTTCAATGTTGGGTCAAGCATATATCTCTAGAGGAGAGTGGGAAAACTTATTATTAGGGTCCATTGTATTTGTTTTTTCTTAAATAAGATATTTATAGACTAAAATTATAGAAATGTTGTTCCCACAGCCTTGTATAGGTTGTAATTGTTGTCAACTAGGGTAAAGTGTGCAAGAAAGTAAAGTCACATAGAAGGGCAAGAAAGTAAATTTGCCGCATAAGGGCAAAAACGTAAATTTGCCACGTAAGCCCTATTAGGGTTTCATAGAAGAGAGTATATAAAGGCCTTGGAAGACAAAACAAAAAAGGGGGGCCAACAAAATTGAATAAACAGCAACCCTACAACAACCGGCAAAAAAGAAGAGAAAATAATATACCAAAAGGGAACCCCACTGTCGGCAAAAAAAAAGGAGAAAAAGAGGAGACGGCCGAAAGGGGGGCTGAATGAAGAACAGAGGTAGAGAGGAGACGACCGAAAAGAGAGCAGAACGGCAAAAGATCATAAATGACACCATTGGGAAAGCAAACTAGAAACGTCACCACCGGGATAGCAAACCAGAATGTGCGACCTCTTGCAAGGAAACCAGAAACACGTCCTACAAGCAAACCTGAAACGCACAACTAGCAAGAGGAGAAATAAGAAACAGACCACCCAGAAGAGAAAACAGTAGACCTGGTATCTGTGAGATCACTCGGAAGAGAATACAACAGACCTGGTATCCGTGAGACCACCCGAAAGAGAAGACAGCATACCAGACGTGTGAGGCAGGCCGAGAGACGTGAACCAGAAAAACCAGTAGTGTGAGGCAGGCCGAGAGACATGAACCAGAAAAACCAGTAGCGTGAGGCAGGCCAAGAGACGTGAAATGGCAGACCAGAAGCGTGGGTGTACGTCAGGAGACGGCGTGAGACCAGAACGTGCAACGGCGTGACAGACCAGAAGTGTGAGGACAGGCCGTGAAACAGTAAGACCGTGAAATAGGAGACGGGTGAGACCGTGAGACGGTGAAAGCAGAAGCTGTGTGAGATAACCTAGAGAAGGAATTTGACAAAGCATCGAAAAGAACTTAATGTATTTCCAGATTTCTTCAAGAGAGGTTAAAGAGCATTGCGGTGAACTTCTAAACGACAGTGGAACAGCCTTTCAATTCAACAGAGGCAAGACAAGTTAGAAGAAGGGTAGACACAGTAAGTGACACTCTTTGTATTGTACTTGCTTAGTAATTGCAATAGTGAAAGGAGCAGAAGATTAAGACATCCATCGTAACTGGAATTCTCAAGTATAGTGGATAGTCTCAGTAAGGGAGAGCCCCTGCCACTGTGGATGTACGTCACGTTGACGGAACCACGTAAATCTCGTGTGTCCTTAATCTGCTTTACGTTCTGTGTTTTGAATTGAGTTGTGAACGCAGCTAAAGTATCAGCCAACCCATAACCTAACGAAGACCTAAACAAGAACATCCGAATTGTCTATTAGACAAGGTGTCTGAAAGGTGACTTTGGGGACTATTTTGATTAGTAGGTAGCAATAAATCTACCTTACTCGAATTTGAGAAAGAGTTCGCTTTTAAGAAGAGATTGAAGCTGTTTACTTACCTGTAAATTGCGAATTGTGGTGATACTGATTCACCCCCCTCTCAGTATCACAAACTAGTAGATCCTAGGGTGAAGTTGGGAACTTCAATTAGTATCAAAGCACAGGTTCACTAGGATAAAGCTTAATAGCTTGGTGTACTAGTTTGAAGAGCTCCAGAAGTTTTAACTTATTCAGCATACTGAGAAATGGATGCCAGTACCAGCACCAGCACTACTTATAGCAAGAAGGTTCCAATCTCCAACGGAACCAACTACCATATGTGGAGAGTGAGAATGCAGGTGGTATTTGCAACCATGGGCATGAACGTAGTGAAATCTGTACATGAGGGTTTTGAGCCTCCAGAAAAAGGTAAAGATCCAACCTCAGAGGAATTAAGACAGTTTGAGATAAATGGGAAGACCTTAAATGTCATCATTTCAGCATTGATAGATGCTGAATATGCTAAAGTTATGGACTGCAAATCTGCCAAGGAGATATGGGACAAATTGCAGAAAGTCTATGAAGGTGATGGCAGAATGAAGGAGGCCAAGCTTCAAGTTTTCAAGGAAAGATATGAATCTCTCAGAATGCAAAAAAATAAGACAATCCAAGAGTTCTTCACCAGGGTTATTGATGCTGTAAACGATCTTAGAGGTCATGGGAAGAACAAGAAGGACTCATTTATTGTGAAGAAAATTCTGAGAATTATGCCTGAGAGGTTTGCCTCAAAGGTGGCAACCATAGAGGAGAGTAGAGATCTCAATTCTATGTCTCTACATGATCTTCAGTGTAATCTCATTGCATATGAGATGAGAATAAAGTCAACTGAGAGCTCCTCAACGTCAAAGGTATCAAAGGAGGCAGCTTCCAAAGCTACGAAACACTTGAAGATAAAAGAAGAGGAAGAATCATCCAATGAGGATAATGATGATGATGAGGAAGAAAGTGAAGGTGAAGTGTTGGCATACTTCACAAGGAAGTTCAAAAAGGGGTCTAAGAAGAGAAAAGGACAGTTGTCCTTGAGATGTTATCGTTGTGGACAAACTGGACACTTTGCTTCTCAATGCAAAGTGAAACTTGATGATGAAGATGAGGATGGTGATGATGAGCAGAATTCAAAATGGAGAAGACCATCATTCAAGTCAAGGAAGTCTAGCAATAAGACTACTAACCCACAGAAGAAGAAGAAAGGCTCATTTAAGAGTTATGTGAGCCAGACAAAAGAAGCCGATGAAGAGGAAGATGTAGACTCACCAGATGAGCATGCCTTTATGGCATCAGCTCGATGTGGTAGTTCAACCTCTGAAGAGGAAGAGGAGATTGATGAAGAAGAACCAGATCTTGAAGTTGAGTTAGAAGTAGCTTCAAAGGAGATAATCAGAAGGGGTGGAACCATAAGAAGGTTGGAGGCCCATATAAAACAAGTTGAAGCAAAGATTGAGGAAGCAGAAAGTCAAAAAGGATGAAATAAAGGCTAAACATATTGACTTGAAGAGAAGATTTGAAGAACAGATCAAAATATGTGAAGACCTTACTATGGAGCTTGGCTCAAGGACTTCAACAATTGAAGAAATGGAGATAGAGTTGCTGAGACTTCAGCAACAACTCAAAAAGAGTGAAGAGAACTTATGGAAGTTTGAAGTGATAGGAGAAACAAGCTCTGCAAGAGAAAAAAAGAATGAAGAGAAAGTGCAGCAATCTGATGCTGCACTGCCTAAAGATAACGAGACTTTGCCACAGAAGTTGAAAGAGAAGGTTAAGTCTCAGAAAGAAAAGACTGATCAGCTAGCAACAGTGAAGGCTGAAAATAAAAACGATTTAAAGAAGCAACCTAAGGTTGCAAACAAAAATGAAGAAAAGAAAGTCAACCAGCAAAGGGGTACGGCTGAACAGAAGAAGGAGAAGAAGGTGACTGAAATGAAAGTCACACAAGTAAAGAAGCCAGCAACCTTGCCTACATAGTAAGTAATGAACAAAAGAAGACAAGCTGTGATTAGACCCAAAAAGAGGCAATTTCAAGGTTACTATCTTTACTGTGAAGTTTGGGGTCATAAGGCAAGTAAATGCTGGTGGAGAAGGCCAGTATATGTCTCCAACTTGAGAAGATATGATGCTGCATACAGGGGGAGACAATACAAAATTCAGAAGAGAACACTTGTTGTGAGTTCTTGCACATGCTGTAAAAGGCAAGGACACACTGACAAGGATTGTTGGTGGAAGCCCAAACTAATGGTTTCAAAAAACAAGTTTGCTATATTGGGAGATTTGGAATAGTGTGAAAGGTACGGGCAGGATGGCCATAATGCCAAGAGATGCATGACACTTCTCCCTGAGCAAGAGAAGGCACTCAATGGCACAGTGAAAGCAATTAGTACAGTCAAAGCTGAGAAAAAGGAGAAAGCTATCATCAAGCCAGTACAAAAGAAGAAATATAAAACTAAAAGGGAGGTGGCTAATATAGCTGAAATTGCACTAAAGGCTGACTATAAGGATAAGCAGTGGATCCTTGATAGTGGGTGCACTTCACACATGATAGGAGACAAGAGTAAATTATCAAAACTGAACAAGTCAAAAGAAGGCAGAGTCAAGTTTGGCAATGATGATTCACTTAACATCAGTGGTCAAGTTTCAGTAAATATTGGAAAAGGAAAGTTGAAAGATGTTCTGCACGTTGAAGGACTCAGATATAATCTAGCATTTGTCAGCCAACTATGCAGTGAAGACCATAAAGTGATATTCACAAAAACAAGTTGCCAAGTAAGGAGTAAAGAAGGCAATACTATTGCAGCCAGGAAGAGAACAGCTGGAAATTTATATGTGATTGATGAGGACAAGACAAATAGTTGTTTACTTACAAAAGAAGAAGAAAATCAACTCTAGCATAGGAGGTTGGGACACTTAACACAGAAGAACATGAGGAAGCTGACCACTACTCATGCAATCAGAGACATTCTAGACCTTAAGAGAGAGAAGGGTATGTCTGCTCAGCATTCTTTAAAGGAAAACATGTTAGAAAGCAGTATAAGACCAAAGAGGTCAGTTTTGAAGTAATGCTTGACATTGTACATACTGATTTGTGTGGGCCGATGAGAACAAAAGGGTTGAATGGTGAAAGGTACTTCATCTTATTTGTTGATGATTATTCCAGAAAGACCTGTATCATGCACCTCAAACACAAGTCAGAAGTTTTGGAATGCTTCAAGAGATACAGAAGATTGGCTGAAAATGAGAGTGGAAAGAAGATCAAAGTATTGAGGTCAGATCAAGGCATTGAATTCACAAATGGAGCTTTTGAAGATTACCTTGAGAAGCATGGAATTCACCATCAGATGGTAGCAACAAGAACACCTCAACAGAACGGGGTGGTAGAGAGGAAAAATAGAACTGTGGTTGAAATGGCAAGAACTCTACTGCTGGAATCCAAGCTTCACACAAGATTTTGGACAAAAGGAACATTTACAGCTGTGCACCTATTAAACAGAGTTTTACAAAGGCCCAATACTGATAAAACTCCATATGAGCTATGGAGTGGGAAGAAGACAACAGCCAAGTATCTTAGAATCTTTGGCAGCCCATGTTTTGTGAAGAACAAGGAGCCAAACTTGGGAAAATTCCATGCTAGGTTAGATGAAGGCATCTTTGTGGGATACTCAGCAAAGACAAAAGGTTACAGATTTTTCTGCATAAACTGGGAAAATTGGTCACTTCCAGTGATGTGAGAATAGATGAAAACTGGAAAACAATGCATAATGGAGAAGCTGAGGACAATGAAGAAGATGACTTCAAGATAGATGAAGAATCTAACCAACATGAAGAAGAGGGAAAAGAAGTAAGTTCAGACTCAAAGAAGAGTGAGTTTGAAGATGAAGAAGGAGATTCTCTTGCAATTAAGACTGCGTAAGAGAGAAAGACAAAGAAGACATGGACCAGTGCTCATCAAGGAAATTAGAGAATAGGTGACCCATCAGCAAAAGTTACAACAAGAAGAAGAATTGTGAGAGCTACTACTTTACTCTCACAAGTTAAACCTAATTCTGTTGAAGAGGCTGGACAAAACAAAGCCTGGGTCAAAGCTATCAATGAGGAGCTGGACCAAATCGAGAAGAATGAAACATGGGAGCTGGTCCCAAGACCCATTAACAAGAATGTCATAGGAACAAAATGGGTGTTTAAAAATAAACACAATGAAGATGGCAAGGTGGTGAGGAACAAGGCTAGGCTGGTTTGCAAAAGCTACACTCGGATAGAAGGAGTAGATGCTAATGAAACTTTTGCACTAGTAGCAAGGTTGGAAACTATTAGAATGTTCTTAGCTTTGGCAATACATAAGAGGTATAAAGTTTACCAGATGGATGTGAAATCAACCTTTCTGAATGGGCTCCTAAAAGAAGAAGTGTATATTGAATAACTCAATGGAGTACAAATCAGTGAGGATGAGACACACGTGTGCAAGCTAAATAAAACCTTATATGGCCTTAAACAAGCCCCAAGAGCATGCTATAGTAGGCTAGACGCATATTTGAGAAGGTTGAACTTCAGAAGAGGAATAGTTAATAATAACCTATATGTGTTCAACTCAGAGAAAGGCCAACTGATAACCATAGTATATGTAGATGACATCATCTTTGGAGGGGATCACTCTGAGCTATGCCAAGAATTTGCACAGAAGATGAGTGAGGAATTTGAGATGTCATTGATTGGAGAAATGACTTACTTTCTTGGATTACAGATAAAACAGTGTGAAGAAGGTATTTTTATTTCTCAGACAAAATATACCAAAGAGATGCTGAAAAAGTTTGGCATGGAGGATAGCAGACCTGTCAGTACCCCTATACCAGTAGGCTACAAGTTAACAAAAGATTAGGAAGGAAGGAATACAAGCCCTACAAAATACAGGAAGATGATATGGAGCCTTCTGTACCTTATAGCATCAAGGCCTGATCTCATGCAAGCTGTGTGCATCGCCAGCAGATTCCAAGCTGATCCTAAGGAATCTCATGTGTTGGCAGTGAAAAGAATCCTAAGATACCTCAAGGGGACACTAGAAATGGGCTTGTGGTATCCTGCCATGGATTCTGTAAAACTACGAGCATACATTGATGCAGACTGGGCAGGAAGTACATACGACATAAAATCAACTAGTGGTTGTAGCTTCTACTTGGGTTCAAAGTGTGTTGCATGGCTAAGTAGAAAGCAAAACAATGTTGCTTTGAGCACAGTGGAGGCTGAGTATATGGTTACTTGTGCAGCATGTACTTAGGTGATATGGATGCAAAAACAATTGGTCGATTTGGGTGTTGAAGTGAAGTTACCAGTGAGTGTACTTTGTGATAATCAAAGTGTAATTGATCTTAGCAAGAATCCAGTTCAACATTCAAGGAGCAAGCATATTGACATCCGGTATTGCTTTATCAAGGATCAAGTGGAAGAGGGCACAATTCAATTGGAGTATGTCAGCACTAAAGATCAAATCTCAGATATTCTAACTAAATCTCTGTCCACAGAGCTGTTTGAAAAGCACAGAATGAGTCTATCGGTGCAAATGCCTCCTCAAGCCTGAAGTTCAGGTGAATCCTCCATCTCTACTTTGCAGGTTTTTCAAATTTGTAATTGGTTGGCAATGGGGGAGAGAAGCAACAGTGTAGGGGGAGTTGTTAAGGAAGGGGGAGTGCATATTTAGGTGGAGTTGTAATCCATCTGCCTCTGGATTATTACTCTAAGAAGATTATGAAGGATTGCTGTATAATGGTTTTTGTTGTGAGTGTTGCTAACAATTACAAAGGGGGAGATTGTTGTTCCCACAGCCTTGTATGGGTTGTAATTGTTGCCAACTAGGGTTAAGTGTGCAAGAAAGTAAAGCCACATGGAAGGGCAAGAAAGTAAATCTGCCGCATAAGGGCAAGAACGTAAATCTGCCACGTAAGCCCTATTAAGATTTCATGGAAGATAGTATATAAAGGCCTTGGAAGACAAAACAAAAAAGGGGGCCAACAAAATTGAATAAACAGCAACCCTACAACAACCAATCAAAAAGAAGAGAAAATAATATACCAAAAGGGAACCCCATTGTCGGAAAAAAAAAAAAAAAGGAGAAAAAGAGGAGACGGCCGAAAGGGGGGCTGAACGAAGAATAGAGGTTGAGAGGAGACGGCCGAAAAGAGAGCAAAATGGCAAGAGATCAGAAACGACACCACTAAGAAAGCAAACCAGAAACGTCACCACCGGGAGAGCAAACCAAAACTTGCGACCTCTTGCAAGGAAACCAGAAACACGTCTTGCAAGCAAACCAGAAACACTTCCTGCAAGCAAACCTAAAACACACAACTAGCAAGAGGAGAAATAAGAAATAGACCACCCGGAAGAGAAGACAGCAGACCTGGTATCTATGAGATCACCTGGAAGAGAATACAGTAGACCTGGTATCCGTGAGACCACTCGGAAGAGAAGACAGTAGACCAGAAGCATAAGGCAGGCCAAGAGACATGAACCAGAAAAGCCAGTAACGTGAGGCAGGCCGAGAGACATGAACCAAAAAAACCAGTAGCGTGAGGCAGGCCAAGAGACGTGAAACGGCAGACCAGAAGCGTGGGTGTACGTCAGGAGACGGCGTGAGACCAGAATGTGCAACGGCATGACAGACTAGAAGCGTGAGGACAGGTCGTGAAACAGTAAGACCGTGAAATAGGAGATGGGTGAGACCATGAGACGGTGAAAGCAGGAGCTGTGTGAGACAACCTAGAGAAGGAATTCGGCGAAGCATCAGAAAGAACTCAACGTATTTCCAGATTTCTTCAAGAGAGGTTAAAGAGCATTGCGGTGAACTTCTAAGTAGCAGTGGAGCAGCCTTTTAATTCAACAGAGGCAAGACAAGCTAGAAGAAGGGTAGACACAGTAAGTGACACTCTTTGTATTGTACTTGCTTAGTAATTGCAATAGTGAAAGGAGCAGAAGATTAAGACATCCATTGTAACTGGAATTCTCAAGTATAGTGGATAGTCTCGGTAAGGGAGATCCCCTACCACCGTGGATGTACGTCACGTTGACGGAACCACGTAAATCTCGTGTGTCCTTAATCTGCTTTACGTTTTGTATTTTGAATTGAGTTGTGAACACAACTAAAGTATCTGCTAACTTATAACCTAACAAAGACCTAAACAAAAACATTTGAATTGTCTATTAGACAAGGTGTTTGAAAGGTAACTTTGGGGACTATTGTGATTAGTAGGTAGCAATAGATCTACCTTAATCGAATTTGAGAAAGAGTTCGCTTTTAAGAAGAGATTGAAGTTGTTCACTTACCTGCGTGAAGTTGGGAACTTCAAGAAATCATTACAAATTGCATTATGGCAAGAGAGATAATTAAGAAATTTACAAAATTTAAATTCAACTCATTATTAACAACACATTTATCCCGATAAGACTTTAAAATTATGAAAATTGAAAAAATACATTGTTTTGATTTTTTAACATATTGTTAATCTCCTTTCATTTTAAATGGAGTGAAAAGCATATTATTTGAATATGTTAATTCGACAAAAATACAAGCAATGAACTCAGTTATATAAAATACTCTTTTGTGGATAAATATTATAAATAGCAATCACAATTTTCAATATTGGGTCAAGAATATATTCTATAGGGGAGTGGGAAAACTTTTTATTAGGGTCCATTGTATTTGTTTTTTCTTAAGTAGGATGTTTATAGACTAAAATTATAGAAATCATTACAAATTACATTCTGGCAAGGGAGATAATTAAGAAATTTACAAAATTTAAATTCAACTCATTATTAACAACACATTTATCCTGATAAAACTCTAAAATTATGAAAATGGAAAAGATACATTGTTTTGATTTTTTAATATATTGTCAATGCCCCTTTTTTTTAAATAAAGTGAAAAGCGTAATATTTCAATACGTTAATTCGACAAAAATACAAGTAGTGGACTTAATTGAATAAAAAACACATTAGTGGATGAATATCACAAATTAGAATTCAAAACTTCAATGTTGGGTTATGCAAATATCTCTATAGGGGAGTGGGAAAACTTCTTATTACGATCCATTGCATTTTCCTTTTCTTAAGTAAGATGTTTGGAGACTAAAATTATAAAAATGATTACAAATTGCATTGTGGCAAGGGAGATGATTAAGAAATTTACAAAATTTAAATTCAACTCATTATTAACAACAAATTTATCTCAATAAGATTCTAAAATTATGAAAATTAAAAAATATATTGTTTCGATTTTTTAATATATTGTTAATGTCCTTTCATTTTAAATGGAGTAAAAACCATATTATTTGAATATGTTAATTCAACAAAAATACCAATAATGAACTCAATCGTATAAAATAAACTTTTGTGGATAAATATTATAAATAGCAATCACAATTTTCAATGTTGGGTCAAGTATATATCTCTAGAGGGGAGTGGAAAAACTTCTTATTAGAGTCCATTGTATTTGCTTTTTCTTAAGTAATATATTTATAGACTAAAATTATAAAAATGATTACAAATTGCATTCTGGCAAGGGAGATAATTAAGAAATTTACAAAATTTAAATTCAACTCATTATTAACAACACATTTATCCTGATAAAACTCTAAAATTATAAAAATTGAAAAAATACATTGTTTTGATTTTTTAATATATTGTTAATGTCCTTTCATTTGAAATGGAGTGAAAAGCATATTATTTGAATTAGTTAATTCAACAAAAATACAAGTAATGAACTCAATTGTATAAAATACACTTTTGTGGATAAATATTATAAGTAGCAATCACAATTTCCAATGTTGGGTCGAGCATATATCTCTAGAGGGGAGTGGGAAATCTTCTTATTAGGGTCTGTTGTATTTGCTTTTTCTTAAGAAAGAAGTTAGCAGACTAAAAGTCTATAAATCATTACAAATTGTATTGTGGCAAGGTAGATAATTATGAACTTTACAAAATTTAAATTCAACGCATCACTAACAACACATTTATCCCTACAAAATTTTAAAATTCTAAAATTGAAAAAATGTAATGTTTTGATTTTTTTTTTCATATATTGTTAATGCCCTTTCATTTTAAATGGAGTGAAAAACATAATATTTGAATACGTTAATTCCACAAAAATACAAGTAATGGACTCAATTGAATAAAAAACACAGTAGTGGATGAATATTACAAATTGGAATCCAAAATTTCAATGATGGGTCATCCAAATATCTCTATAGGGGAGTGGGAAAACTTCTTATTACGGTCCATTCTATTTTCATTTTCTTAAGTATTGTTTTTGAAGACTAAAATTATAGAAATGATTACAAATTGCATTGTGGCAAGGGAGATAATTTAGAAATTTACAAAATTTAAATTCAACTCATTATTAACAATACATTTATCCTTACAAGACTCTAAAATTCTATAAATTGAAAAAATGCAATGTTTTATTTTTTTAATATATTGTTAATGTCCTTTCATTTTAAATAGAGTGAAAAGTATATTATTTGAATATGTTAATTCAACAAAAATACAAGCAATGAACTCAATTGTATACAATACTCTTTTGCGGATAAATATTATAAATAGCAATCACAATTTTCAATATTAGGTCAAGAGTATATCTCTAGAGGGGAGTGAGAAAACTTCTTATTAAGGTTCATTATAGAAATCATTACAAATTGCATTATGGCAAGGGAGATAATTAAGAAATTTACAAAATTTAAATTCAACTGATTATTAACCAGACATTTATTCTTATAGGACACTAAAATTCTGTATATTGAAAAAATGCAATGTTTTATTTTTTAATATATTGTTAATGCCCTTTCATTTTAAATGGAGTGAAAAGCATATTATTTGAATATGTTAATTCAACAAAAATACCAGTAATTAACTCAATTGTATAAAATACACTTTTATGAATAAATATTATATGTAGCAATGATAATTTTCAATATTGGGTCAAGAGTATATCTCTAGAGGGGAGTGGGAAAACTTCTTATTAGGGTCCATTGTATTTTCTTTTCTTAAGTAAGATGTTTATAGACTAAAGTTATAGAAATCATTACAAATTGAATTTTGGCAAGGGTGATAATTAAGAAATTTACAAAATTTAAATTTAACTCATTATTAACAACACATTTATCCCTACAAGACTCTAAAATTCTGTAAATTGAAAAAATGCAATGTTTTATTTTTTTTAATATATTTTTAATGTCCTTTCATTTTAAATGGAGTGAAAAGTATATTATTTGAATATGTTAATTCAACAAAAATAGAAGCAGTGAACTTAGTTGTATAAATTACACTTTATGGATAAATATTATAAATAGCAATCACAATTTTCAATGTTGGGTCAAGCATATATCTCAAAAGGAGAGTGGGAAAACTTCTTATTAGGGTCCATTGCATTTGCTTTTTCATAAGTAAGATGTTAGCAGTCTAAAAGTATAGAAATCATTACAAATTATATTGTGGCAAGGTAGATAATTATGAAATTTACAAAATTTAAATTCAACTCATTATTAACAACACATTTATCGTTACAAGACTCTAAAATTCTAAAATTTAAATTCGACTTATTATTAACAACACATTTATCCCTACAAGACTCTAAATTCTGAAATTGAAAAAATGCAATGTTTTGATTTTCTTCATATACTGTTAATGCCCTTTCATTTTAAATGGAGTGAAAAACATAATATTTGAATACGTTAATTCAACAAAAATACAAGTAATGGACTCAAATGAATAAAAAACACATTAGTGGATGAATACTACAAATTGGAATCCAAAACTTCAATGTTGGGTTATGCAAATATCTCTATAGGGGAGTGCGAAAACTTCTTATTACGATCCATTGTATTTTCCGTTTCTTAAGTAAGATGTTTGTAGACTAAAATTATAGAAATGATTACAAATCGCATTGTGGCAAGGGAGATAATTAAGAAATTTACAAAATTTAAATACAATTCATTATTCACAACACATTTATCCCAATAAAATTCCAAAATTATGAAAATTGGAAAAATACATTGTTTTGATTTTTTAATATATTGTTAATGCCCCTTTATTTTAAATGGAGTGAAAAGCATAATATTTGAATACGTTAATTCGAAAAAAATTCAAGTAGTGGACTCAATTGAATAAAAAGCACATTAGTGGATGAATATTACAAATTGGAATCCAAAACTTCAATGTTAGATCATGCAAATATCTCTATAGGGGAGTGGGAAAACTTCTTATTGCGGTCCATTGTATTTTCTTTTTCTTAAGTAAGATGTTTGCAAACTAAAATTATAGAAATGATTACAATTGCATTGTGGTAAGGGAGATAATTAAGAAATTTACAAAATTTAAATTCGACTCATTATTAACAACACATTTATCCCGATAAGACTCTAAAATTATAAAAATTGAAAAAATACATTGTTTTGATTTTTATATATATTGTTAATGCCCCTTCATTTTAAAGATAGTGAAAAGTATAATATTTGAATACGTTAATTCAACAAAAATACAAGTGGTAGACTCAATTGAATAAAAAACATATTAGTTGATGAATATTACAAATTGGAATTCAAAACTTCAATTTTGGGTCATACAAATATCTCTATAAAGGAGTGGGAAATTTTCTTATTAGGGTCCATTATATTTGCTTTTTCTTAAGTAAGATGTTTACAAACTAAAATTATATAAATCATTACAAATTGCATGATGGCAAGGGAGATAACTAAGAAATTTATAAATTTAAATTCAACTAATTATTAACAAGACATTTATCCTTATAAGACTCTAAAATTCTGTAAATTGAAAAAATGCAATGTTTTAATTTTTTTAATATATTGTTAATGCCCTTTCATTTTAAATGGAGTGAAAAGCATATTATTTGAATATGTTAATTCAACAGAAATACCAGTAATGAACTCAATTGTATAAAATATATATTTGTAAATAAATATTATAAATAGCAATGACAATTTTCAATGTTGAGTCTAAAGTATATCTCTCGAGGGGAGTGGGAAAAATTCTTATTAGGGTCTATTGTTTTTGCTCTTTCTTAAGTATGATGTTTATAAACGAAAATTATAGAAATCATTACAAATTGCATTTTGGTAGTGGAGATAACTAAGAAATTTACAAAATTTAAATTTAACTCATTATTAACAACACATTTATCCTTACAAGACTCTAAAATTCTGTAAATTGAAAAAATGCAATGTTTTATTTTTTTAATATATTGTTAATGTCCTTTTATTTTAAATGGAGTGAAAAGCATATTATTTGAATATGTTAATTCAACAAAAATAGAAGTGGTGAATTCAGTTGTATAAAATACACTTTTGTGGATAAATATTATAAATAGCAATCACAATTTTCAATGTTGGGTCAAGCATATTTCTCTAGAGGGGAGTGAGAAAACTTCTTATTAGGGTCCGTTGTATTTGCTTTTTCTTAAGAAAGATGTTAGCAGACTAAAAGTTTAGAAATCGTTACAAATTGTATTGCGTCAAGGTAGATAATTATGAACTTTACAAAATTTAAATTCAACTCATTACTAACAACACATTTATCCCTACAAGACTCTAAAATTCTGAAATTGAAAAAATACAATGTTTTGATTTTTTTCATATATTGTTAATGCCCTTTCATTTTAAATGGAGTGAAAAACACAATATTTGAATACATTAATTCAACAAAAATACAAGTAATGGACTCAATTGAATAAAAAACACATCAGTGGATGAATATTACAAATTGGAATCCAAAATTTCAATGTTGGGTCATCCAAATATCTCTATAGGGAAGTGGGAAAACTTTTTATTACGATCCATTGCATTTTCCTTTTCTTAAGTAAGATGTTTGGAAACTAAAATTATAGAAATGATTACAAATTACATTGTGGCAAGGTAGATAATTATGAAATTTACAAAATTTAAATTCAACTCATTATTAACAACACATTTATCCCGATAAGACTCTAAATTTATGAAAATTGAAAGAATACATTGTTTCAAATTTTTAATATATTGTTAATGTCCTTTCATTTTAAATGGAATGGAAAGCATATTATTTGAATATGTTAATTCAATAAAAATACCAGTAATTAACTCAATTGCATAAAATACACTTTTGTGGATAAATATTATAAATAGCAATGACAATTTTCAATGTTGAGTCAAGAGTATATCCCTAGAGGGGAGTGAGAAAACCTCTTATTAGGGTCCATTGTATTTGCTTTTTCTTAAGTAAGATATTTACAGACTAAAATTATAGAAATGATTACAAATTGCATTAAGGCAAGGGAGATAATTAAGAAATTTACAAAATTTAAATTCAACTTATTATTAACAACACATTTATCTCAATAAAACTCTAAAATTATGAAAATTGAAAAAAATACATTGTTTTGATTTTTTAATATATTGTTAATGTCCTTTCATTTTAAATGGAGTGAAAAGCATATTATTTAAATATGTTAATTCAACTAAAATACCAGTAATTAACTTAATTGCATAAAATACACTTTTGTATATAAATATTATAAATAGCAATGACAATTTTCAATGTTGGGTCAAGAGTATATCTCTATAGGGGAGTGGGAAAACTTCTTATTAGGGTCCATTGTATTTGCTTTTTCTTAAGTAAGATGTTTAGAGACTAAAATTATAGAAATGATTACAAATTGCATTATGGTAAGGGAGATAATTAAGAAATTTACAAAATTTAAATTCAACTCATTATTAACAACACATTTATCCCTATAAGACTCTAAAATTATGAAAATTGAAAAAATACATTGTTTTGATTTTTTAATAAATTGTTAATGTCTTTTCATTTTAAATGGAGTGAAAAACATATTATTTGAATATGTTAATTCAACAAAAATACCAGTAATTAACTCAATTGCATAAAATACACTTTTGTATATAAATATTATAAATAGCAATGACAATTTTCAATGTTGGGTCAAGAGTATATCTCTATAGGGGAGTGGGAAAACTTCTTATTAGGGTCCATTGTATTTGTTTTTTCTTAAGTAAGATGTTGAGAGACTAAAATTATAGAAATGATTACAAATTGCATTATGGTAAAGGAGATAATTAAGAAATTTACAAAATTTAAATTCAACTCATTATTAACAACACATTTATCCCTATAAGACTCTAAAATTATGAAAATTGAAAAAATACATTGTTTTGATTTTTTAATATATTGTTAATGTCCTTTCATTTTAAATGGAGTGAAAAGCATATTATTTGAATATGTTAATTCAACAAAAATACAACCAATCAACTCAGTTGTATAAAATACACTTTTGTAGATAGATATTATAAATAGCAATCACAATTTTCAATGTTGGGTCAAGCATATATCTCTAAAGGAGACTGAGAAAACTTCTTATTAAGGTCCATTGCATTTGCTTTTTCTTAAATAAGATGTTAGCAGTCTAAAAGTATAGAAATCATTGCAAATTATATTGTGGCAAGGTAGATAATTATAAAATTTACAAAATTTAAATTTAACTCATTATTAACAACACATTTATCGTTACAAGATTCTAAAATTCTGAAATTGAAAAAGTACAATGTTTTGATTTTTTTTCATATACTGTTAATGCCCTTTCATTTAAAATGGAGTGAAAAAGATAATATTTGAATATGTGAATTTAACAAAAATACAAGTAATGGACTCAATTGAATAAAAAACACATTAGTGGATGAATATTACAAATTGGAATCCAAAACTTCAACGTTGGGTCATGCAAATATCTCTTTAGGGGAGTGGGAAAACTTCTTATTACGGTCCATTTTGTTTTCTTTTTCTTATGTAAGATGTTTGCAGACTAAAATTATAGAAATGATTACAAATTGCATTGTGCTAAGGGAGGTAATCAAGAAATTTACAAAATTTAAATTTAACTCATTATTAACAACACATTTGTCCTAATAAGACTCTAATATTATGAAAATTGAAAAAATACATTGTTTTGATTTTTTAATATTTTGTTAATGTCATTTCATTTGAAATGAAGTGAAAAGCATATTATTTGAATTAGTTAATTCAACAAAAATACAAGTAATGAACTCAATTGTAAAAAATACACTTTTTGTGGATAAATATTATAAATAGAAATCACAATTTTCAATGTTGGGTCAAGTATATATCTCTAGAGGGGAGTGAGAAAACTTCTTATTAGGACCCATTGTATTTGCTTTTTCTTAAGTAAGATGTTTACAAACTAAAATTATAGAAATGATTATAAATTTCATTATGGCAAGGGAGATAATCAAGAAATTTACAAAATTTAACTTCAACTCATTATTAACAACACATTTACCCGATAAGACTCTAATATTATGAAAATTGAAAAAATACATTGTTTTGATTTTTTAATATATTGTTAATGTCATTTCATTTTAAATGGAGTGAAAGGCATATTATTTGATTATGTTAATTGAACAAAAATACAACCAATGAACTCAATTGTATAAAATACACTTTTGTAGATAAATATTATAAATAGGAATCACAATTTTCAATGTTGGGTCAAACATATATCTCTAGAGGGGAGTGAGAAAACTTCTTATTAGGGTCTGTTGCATTTGCTTTTTCCTAGGTAAGATGTTAGTAGTCTAAAAGTATATAAATCATTACAAATTGTATTATGGCAAGGTAGATAATTATGAAATTTACAAAATTTAAATTCAACTCATTATTAACAACACATTTATTGTTACAAGACTCTAAAATTCTGAAATTGAAAAAGTACAATATTTTGATTTTTTTCATATACTCTTAATGCCGTTTCATTTTAAATGGAGTGAAAACCATAATATTTGAATACGTTAATTTGACAAAAATACAAGTAGTGGACTCAATTGAATAAAAAACACATTAGTGGATGAATATTACAAATTGGAATCCAAAACTTCAATGTTGGGTCATGCAAATATCTCTATAAAGGATTGGGAAAACTTCTTATTACGGTCCATTTTATTTTCTTTTTCTTATGTAAGATGTTTGTAGACTAAAATTGTAGAAATGATTACAAATTGCATTGTGGCAAGGGAGATAATCAAGAAATTTACAAAATTTAAATTTAACTCATTATTAACAACACATTTATCCTGATAAGACTCTAATATTATGAAAATTGAAAAAATACATTGTTTTGATTTTTTAATATATTGTTAATATCCTTTCATTTTAAATGGAGTGAAAAATTTATTATTTTAAATATGTTAGTTCAACAAAAATACAAATAATGAACTCAATTCTATAAAATATGCTTTTGTGGATAAATATTATAAATAACAATCACAATTTTCAATGTTGGGTCAAGCATATATCTCTAGAGGGGAGTGGGAAAACTTCATATTAGGGTCCGTTGTATTTGCTTTTTCTTAAGAAAGATGCTAGCAGACTAAAAGTATAGAAATCATTACAAATTTCATTGTGGCAAGGTTGATACTTATGAAATTTACAACTTTTAAAATCAATTGATTATTAATAAGACATTTATCCCTATGAGATTCTAAAATTCTGAAAATTGAAAAAATAAAATGTTTTGATTTTTTAATATATTGTTAATGTCATTTCATTTTAAATGGAGTGAAAAGCATATTATTTGAATATGTTAATTCAACAAAAATACAAGTAATGCACTCAGTTGTGTAAAATACTCTTTTGTGGATAGATATTATAAATAGCATTCATAATTTTCAATGTTGGGTCAAGCATATATCACTAGTGGGAGTGGGAAAACATCTTATTGGCATTTGTTGCATTTGCTTTTTCTTAAGTAAGATGTTAGCAATCTAAAAGTATAGAAATCATTACAAATTGTATTGTGACAAGGGAAATAATTAAGAAATTTACAAAATTTATATTCAACTCATTTATCGCCATCAGACTTTAAAATTCTAAAAATTGAAAAAATGCAAGGATTTGATTTTTTAATATATTGTTAATACCCTTTCATTTTGAATGGAGTGAAAAACGTATTATTTGAATATGTTAATTCAACAAAAATACAAGTAATGAACTCAATTGTATAAAATATACTTTTGTGGATAAATATTATAAATAGCAATCACAACATTTAATTTTAACTAATTATTAACAACACTTTTATCCCTATAAGATTCTAAAATTCTAAAAATTGAAAAAATGCAATGTTTTCATTTTTGAAGATATTGTTAATGTGGTTTCATTTTAAATGCAGTGAAAAGCATAATATTTGAATACGTTAATTGAACAAAAATATAAGTAATGGACTCAATTAAATAAAAAATACTTTAGTGGACTAATATTACAAATTGGAATCCTAAACTTCAATATGGGTTCATTCATATATCTCTATAAGGGTGTTGGAAAACTTCTTATTAGGGTCTATTGTATTTGCTTTTTCTTAGGTACGATGTTTGCAGACTAAAATTATAGAAATCATTACAAATTGTAGTGTGGCAAAGGAGATAATTAAGAAATTTACAAAAATTTAAATTCAATTGATTATTAACAACACATTTATCCATATAAGACTCTTAAATTCTAAAGTTTAAAAAAATGGAATGTTTTGAATTTTTAATATATTGTTAATGCCCTCTTATTTTAAATGGAGGGGAAAAAATATTATTTGAATATGTGAATTCAACAAAAATACAAGTAATGAACTCAATTGTATAAAATACACTTTTATGGATAAATATTATAAATAACAATCACAATTTTCAATGTTGGGTCAAGCATATATCTCTAGAGTGGAGTGGGAAAACTTCTTATTAGGGTCAATTGTATTTACTTTTTCTTATGTAAGATGTTTGGAGACTAAAATTATAGAAATCCTTACAATTTGCATTATGGTAAGGGAGATAATTAAGAAATTTACAAAATTTAAATTCAACTCATTAGTAGCAACACATTTATCCCTATAAAACTCGTAAATTCTAAAAATTAAAAAAAATGCAATGTTTTGATTTTTTAATATATTGTTAATGCCCTTTCTTTTTTAAATGAAGTAAAAAGTATATTATTTGAATATGTTAATTCAACAAAAATACAAGTAATGAACTCAATTGTATAAAATACACTTTTGTGGATAAATATTATAAATAACAATCACAATTTTGAATGTTGTGTCAAGCATATATCTCTAGAGGGGAGTGGGAAAGATTCTTATTAAGATTCATTGTATTTGCTTTTTCTTAAGTAAGTTGTCTGTAACTAAAATTATACAATTCAATACAAATTGCATTGTATTAAGGGAGATAATTAAGAAATTTACAAAATTTAAATTCTACTGATTATTAACAAGACATTTACCCCTATCAAACTCTAAAACTCTAAAAATTCAAAAAATACAATGTTTCGATTTTTTAATATATTATTAATGACATTTCATTTTAAACAGAGTGAAAAAACTTAATATTTGAATATGTTAATTCAACAAAAATACAACTAATGAACTCAATTATATAAAATACACTTTTGCGGATAAATATTATAAATAGCAATCATTATTTTCAATGTTGGGTGAAGTACATAACTCTAGAGGGAAGTGGGAAAACTTCTTATTAGGGTCCATTGTATTTGTTTTTTCTTAAGGAAAATGTTTGTAGACTAAAATTGTAAACATCATTACAAATTGCATTGTGGCAAGGGAGAAAATTAACAAATTTACAAAATTTGAATTCAACTGATTATTAAGAAGATATTTACCCCCATCAGACTCTAAAATTCTGAAAATTCAAAAAATGCAATGTTTTGATTTTTTGATATATTGTTAATGCCCTTTCATTTTAAATGGAGCGAAAAACATATTATTTGAATATGTTAATTCAACAAAAATACAAGTAATGAACTCAATTGTATAAAATACACTTTTATAGATAAATATTATAAATAGCAATCACAATTTTCAATGTTGGGTCAAGCATATATCTTTAGAGGGGAGTGTAGTTGTTTTTTCTTACGTAAAATGTTTGCAAACTAAAATTACAGAAATCATTACAAATTGCATTGTGGCAAGGGAGATAATTAAGAAATTTACAAAATTTATATTCAACTCATTATTAACAACACATTTATCCCATAAGACTTTAAAATTCTAAAAATTGAAAAGATGCAATGATTTTATTTTTTAATATGTTGTTAATGCCCTTTCATTCTAAATGGAGTGAAAAGCATATTATGTAAATATGTTAGTTCAACACAAATACAAGTAATGAAATCAATTGTATAAAATAAACTTTTGTGGATAAATATTATAAATAACAATCACAATTTTGAATGTTGGGTCAAGCATATATCTCTAGAGGGGAATGGGAAAGCTTCTTATTAGGGTCCATTGTATTTGCTTTTTCTTATGTAAGATGTTTGCAGACTAAAATTACAGAAATCATTATAAATTGCATTGTGGCAAGGGAGATAATTAAGAAATTTACAACATTTAAATTCAACTAATTATTAACAAAATATTTATCCCTATAAGACTCTAAAATTCTGAAAATTGAAAAAATGCAATGTTTTGATTTTTTTACTATATTGTTAATGCCCTTTCATTTTAAATGGAGTGAAAAGCATATTATTTGAATATGTTAATTCAACAAAAATACAAGTAATGAAACCAATTATACAAAATACACTTTTGTGGATAAATATTATAAATAATAATCACAATTTTGAATGTTGGGTCAAGTATATATCTCTAGAGGAGAGTGGGAGAACTTCTTATTAGGGTCCATTGTATTTGCTTTTTCTTAACTAAGTTGTTTGCAAACTAAAATTATACAATTCAATACAAATTGCATTATGGCGAGGGAGGTAATTAAGAAATTTACAAAATTTAAATTCAACTGATTATTAACAACACATTTATCCCTGTCACACTCTAAAAGTCTGAAAATTCAAAAATGCAATGTTTTGATTTTTTGATATGTTGTTAATGCCCTTTCATTTTAAATGGAGTGAAAAGCATATTATTTGAATATGTTAATTCAACAAAAATACAAGGAATGAACTCAATTGTATAAAATACACTTTTGTGGATAAATATTATAAATAATAATCACAATTTTGAATGTTGGGTCAAGCATATATCTCTAGAGGGGAGTGGGAAAGCTTCTTATTCAGATCCATTGTATTTGATTCTTCTTAAGTAAGTTGTTTGAAAACTAAAATTATACAATTCAATACAAATTGCATTGTGGCAAGGGAGATAATTAAGAAATGTACAAAATTTAAATTCAACTCATTATTAACAAGACATTTATCCCTATCAAAGTCTAAAATTTTGAAAATTCAAAAAATGCAATATTTTGATTTTTTGATATATTGCTAATGCCCTTTCATTTTAAATAGAGTGAAAAGCTTATTATTTAAATATGTTAATTCAACAAAAATACAAGTAATCAACTCAATTGTATAAAATACACTTTTGTGGATAAATATTATAAATAGCAATCACAATTTTCAATGTCGGGCCAAGCATATATCTCTAGAGGGGAGTGGGAAAACTTCTTATTAGAGTCCATTGTATTTGCTTTTTCTTATGTAAGATGTTAGCAGTCTAAAAGTATAGAAATCATTACAAATTGTATTGTGGCAAGGTAGATAATTATGAAATTTACAAAATTTAAATTCAACTCATTATTAATAACACATTTATCCCTACAAGACTTTAAAATTTTGAAATTGAAAAAGTGCAATGTTTTGATTTTTTTTTCGTATACTATTAATGCCCTTTCATTTTAAATGGAGTGAAAAATATAATATTTGAATACGTTAATTCAACAAAAATAGAAGTAATGGACTCAATTGAATAAAAAACACATTAGTGGATGAATATTACGAATTGGAATCCAAAACTTCAATGGTGGGTCATGCAAATATCTCTATAATTGTATTTTCTTTTTCTTAAGTAAGATGTTTGCAGACTAAAATTATAGAAATGATTACAAATTGCATTGTGACAAGAGAGATAATTAAGAATTTCATAAAATTTAAATTCAACTCATTATTAACAACACATTTATCCCAATAAGACTCTAAAATTATGAAAATTGAAAAAATGCATTGTTTTGATTTTTTAATATATTGTTAATGTCCTTTCATTTTAAATGGAGTGAAAAGCATATTATTTGAATATGTTAATTCAACAAAAATACAAGCAATAAACTCAGTTGTATAAAATATTCTTTTGTGGATAAATATTATAAATAGCAATCACAATTTTAAATGTTGGGTCAAGTATATATCACAAGAGGGAGTGGGAAAACTTCTTATTATGGTCCGTTGCATTTGCTTTTTTTTAAATAAGATATTAGCAATCTAAAAGTATAAAAATCATTACAAATTGTATTGCGGTAAGGGAGATAATTAAGGAATTTACAAAATTTATATTCAACTCATTATTAATAACACATTTATCCCTATAAGACTTTAAAATTCAAAAAATTGAAAAAATGCAATGATTTTACTTTTTAATATGTTGTTAATGCCCTTTCATTCTAAATGGAGTGAAAAGCATATTATTTGAATATGTTAATTCAACAAAAATACAAGTAATGAAATCAATTGTATAAAATAAACTTTTGTGGATAAATATTATAAATAGCAATTACAATTTTGAATGTTGGGTTAAGCATATATCTCTATAGAGGAGTGGGAAAATTTCTTATTCGGATCCATTGTATTTACTTTTTCTTATGTAAGCTATTTGTAGACTAAAATTACAGAAATCATTACAAATTGCATTGTGGCAAGGGAGATAATTAAGAAATTTAGAAAATTTAAATTCAACTCATTATTAAGAACACATTTATTCCGATAAGACTCTAAAATTATAAAAATTGATAAAATGCATTGTTTTGATTTTTTAATATAATGTTAATGTCATTTCATTTGAAATGAAGTAAAAAGGATATTATTTGAATTAGTTAATTCAACAAAAATACAAATAATGAACTCAATTGTAAAAAATACACTTTTGTGGATAAATATTATACATAGCAATCACAATTTTCAATGTTGGGTCAAGTATATATTTCTAGAGGGGAGTGGGAAAACTTCTTATTAGTGTCTATTGTATTTGCTTTGTCTTAAGTAAGATTTTTGCAGACTAAAATTGTAGAAATCATTACAAATTGCATTGCGGCAAGACAGATAATTAAGAAATTTTCAAAATTTAAATTCAATTGATTATTAATTAGACATTTATCCCTATCAGACTCTAAAATTCTAAAAATTCAAAAAATGCAATGTGTTGATTTTTTGATATATTGTTAATGCCCTTTCATTTTAAAAGGAGTGAAAAGCGTATTATTTGAATATGTGAATTCAACAAAAATACAAGTAATGAACTCAATTGTATAAAATACATTTTTGTGGATAAATATTATAAATAGAAACTACAATTTTCAATTTTGGGTCAAACATATATCTCTAGAGGGGAGTGGGAAAACATCTTATTAGGGTACATTGTATTTGATTTTTCTAATGTAAAATGTTTACAGACAAAAATTATAGAAATCCTTACAATTTGCATTATGGCAAGGGAGATAATTAAGAAATTTACAAAATTTAAATTCAACTCATTATTAACAATACATTTATCCCTATAAGACTCTTAAATTCTAAAAATGAAAAAAATGTAATGTTTTGATTTTTTTAATATATTGTTAATGTCCTTTCATTTTAAATGGAGTGAAAAGCATATTATTTGAATATATTAATTCAACAAAAATATAAGTAATGAATTCAATTGTATAAAATACACTTTTGTGAATAAATATTATAAATAGCAATCACAATTTTGAATGTTGGGTCAAGCATATATCTCTAAATGAGAGTGGGAAAACTTCTTATTAGGGTCCATTGTATTTGCTTTTTCTTAAGTAAGTTGTTTGCAAACTAAAATTATGCAATTCAATACAAATGGCATTGTGGCAAGGGAAATAATTAAGAAATTTACAACGTTTAAATGCAACTGATTATTAACAATACATTTATCCTTATAAGACTCTAAAATTCTGAAAATTGAAAACATCCAATGTTTTGATTTTTTGATATTTGTTAATGCTTTTTCATTTTAAACGGAGTGAAAAACATATAATTTAAATATATTAATTCAACAAAAATACAAGTAATGAATTAAATTGCATAAAATACAATTTAGTGGATAAATATTACAAATAGCAATTATAATTTTCAATTTTGGGTCAAGAATATATCTTTAGAGGGGAGTGGGAAAACTTTTTATTAGGGTCCATTGTTTTTGCTTTTTCTTAAGTAATATGTTTGTAAATTAAAATTATAAAAATCAGTACAAATTGCATTGTGGCAAGGGAGATAAGTAAGAAATTTACAACGTTTAAATGCAACTGATTATTAACAACAAATTTATCCTTATAAAACTCTAAAATTCTAAAAATTGAAAGCATGCAATGTTTTGATTTTTTGATATTTGTTAATGCCCTTCCATTTTAAACGAAGTGAAAAGCATATTATTTGAAGATGTTAATTCAACAAAAATATAAGTAATGAACTGAATCGTATAAGATACACTTTTGTGGATAAATATTATAAATAGCAATCATAATTTTCAATGTTGGGTCAAGCATATATCTCTAGAGGGGAGTGGGAAGGCTTTTTATTTGTTTTTTCTTAAGTAAGTTGTTTGCAAACTAAAATTATACAATTCAATACAAATTGCATTATGGCAAGGGAGGTAATTAAGAAATTTACAACATTTAATTTCAACTGATTATTAACAATACATTTATCCCTATAAGATTCTAAAATTCTGAAAATTGAAAAAATGCAATGTTTTCATTTTTTAAGATATTGTTAATGTGGTTTCATTTTAAATGGAGTGAAAAGTATAATATTTGAATACATTAATTCAATAAAAATACAAATAATGGACTCAATTGAATAAAAAACACTTTAGTGGATGAATATTACAAATTGGAATCCTAAACTTCAATGTTGGGTCATGCATATATCTCTATAG
>JAIRCJ010000377.1:32891-68375 GCA_020883675.1 Bruguiera gymnorhiza
TTTAAATGGAGTGAAAAGCATATTATTTGAAATAGTTAATTTAACAAAAATATAAGTAATGAACTTAATTGCATAAAATACAATTTTGTGGATAAATATTATATATAGCAATCATAATTTTCAATTTTGGGTCAAGCATATATCTCCATAGGGGAGTGGGAAAACTTTTTATTAGGGTCCAGTGTTTTTACTTTTTCTTAAGTAATATATTTGCAGACTAAAGTTATAGAAATCAATACAAATTGCATTGTGGCAAGGGAGATAACTATGAAATTTACAAAATTTATATTCAACTCATTATTAACCATCGATTTATCCCCATAAGACTTTAAAATTCTAAAAATTGGACAAATGTGATGATTTCATTGTTTAATATATTGTTAATGTCATTTCATTTTAAATGGAGTGAAAAAAATAATATTTGAATACCTTAATTCAACAAAAATGCAAATAATGGACTCAATTGAATAAAAAACACTTTAGTGGATGAATGTTATAAATTGGAATCCTAAATTTCAATGTTCAGTCATGCATATATCTCTATAGGGCAGTGGGAAAACTTCTTATTAGGGTCCTTTGTATTTATTTTTTCTTAAGTAAGATGTTTGTAAACTAAAATTATAAAAATCATTACAAATAGCATTGTGGCAAAGGTGATAATTAAGAAATTTACAAAATTTAAATTCAACTGATTATTAACAACACATTTATGCCTATAAAACTTTAATATTCTGAAAATTGAAAAAATGCAATGTTTTCATTTTTTAATATAATGTTAATGCCTTTTATTTTAAATGCAATGAAGAGCATATTATTTGAATAAGATAATTTAACAAAAATAAAAAAAATGAACTCAATTGCATAAAATACACTTTTATGGATAAATATTATAAATAGCAATCATAATTTTCAATGTTGGGTCAAGGATATATCTCTAGAGGGGAGCGAGAAAACTTCTTATTAGGGTTCATTGTATTTGCTTTTTCTTAAGTAAGATATTTGCAGAATAAAATTAAAGAAATCAATACAAATTGCGTTGTGGCAAAAGAGATAATTAAGAAATTTACAACATTTAAATTCATCTGATTATTATTAACATATTTATCCATATAAGACTTTAAAATTCTGAAAATTAAAAAATGCAATGTTTTGATTTTTTAAATGGAGTGAAAAAAATAATATTTGAATGCCTTAATTCAACAAAAATGCAAATAATGGACTCAATTGAATGAAAAACATTTTAGTGGATGAATATTACAAATTGGAATCCTAGACTTCAATGTTGGTTTATGCATATATTTCTATAGGGCAGTGGGAAAACTTCTTATTAGGGTCCTTTCTATTTGCTTTTTCTTAAGTAAGATATTTGCAGACTAAAATTATATAAATCAATACGAATTGCATTGTGGCAAGGGACATAATTAAGAAATTTACAACATTTAAATTCATCTGATTATTAATAACACATTTATCCATATATGACTCTAAAATTCTAAAAATCAAAATATGCAATGTTGTTGTTCCCACAGCCTTGTATGGGTTGTAATTGTTGTCAACGAGGGTTAAGTGTGCAAGAGAGTAAAGTCACATGGAAGGGCAGCAAAGTCACATGGAAGGGCAAGAAAGTAAATCTGCAGCATAAGGGCAAGAACGTAAATCTGCCATGTAAGCCCTATTAGGGTTTCATGGAAGAGAGTATATAAAGGCCTTGGAAGACAAAACTAGGAAAGAGGGCCAACACAATTGAATAAACAGCAACCCTACAGCAACCGGCCAAAAGGAAGAGAGAGCAGAACAGCAAGAGATCAGAAACAACACCACCAGGAGAGCAAACCAGAAACGTCACCACCGGGAGAGCAAACCAGAACGTGCAACCTCCTGCAAGCAAACCAGAAACACGTCCTGCAAGCAAACCAGAAACACGTCCTGCAAGCAAACCAGAAATACATCCTGCAGGCAAACCAGAAACGCCTCCTGCAAGCAAACCAGAAACACATCCTGCAACCAAACCAGAAACGCACAACCAGCAAGAGGAGAAATAAGAAACAGACCACCTGGAAGAGAAGACAGCAGACCTGGTATCCGTGAGACCACCCGGAAGAGAAGACAGCAGACTAGAAGCGTGAGGCAGGGCAAGAGACGTGAACCAGAAAAACCAGTAGTGTAAGGCAGGCCAAGAGACCTGAAACAGAAGACCAGGAGCGTGAGACCAGAACGTGCAACGACGTGACTGATCAGAAGCGTGGGGCAGGCCGTGAGACGTGAAACGGCAGACCAGAAGCTTGAGTGCAAGCTGTGAAACCTTGAGACGGTGAAAGCAGGAGCTGTGTGAGACAACCTAGAGAAGGAATTTGGCGAAGCATCGGAAAGAACTCAACGTATTTCTAGATTTCTTCAAGAGAGGTTAGAGAGCGTTGCGGTGAACTTCTAAGCGGCAGTGGAGCAGCCTTTCAATTCTACAGAGGCAAGACAAGCTAGACGAAGGGTAGACACAGTAAGTGACACTCTTTGTATTGTACTTGCTTAGTAATTGCAATAGTGAAAGGAGCAGAAGATTAAGACATCCATTGTAACTGGAATTCTCAAGTATAGTGGATAGTCTCGGTAAGGGAGAGTCCTTACCACCGTGGATGTACGTCACGTTGACAGAACCACGTAAATCTCGTGTGTCCTTAATTTGCTTTATGTTCTGTGTTTTGAATTGAGTTGTGAACGTAGCTAAAGTATCAGCCAACCCATAACCTAACGAAGACCTAAACAAGAACATCCGAATTGTCTATTAGGCAAGGTGTCTGAAAGGTGACTTTGGGGACTATTGTGATTAGTAGGTAGCAATAGATCTACCTTAGTCGAATCTGAGAAAGAGTTCGCTTTTAAGAAGAGATTGAAGTTGTTCACTTTCCTGCGAATTGTGAATTGTGGTGATACTGATTCACCCCCCCTCTCAGTATCACAAACTAGTAGATCCTAGGGTGAAGTTGGGAACTTCAAATGTTTTGATTTTTTAATATATTGTTAAAGCCCTTTCTTTTTAAATGGAGTAAAAAGTATAATATTTGAATATATTAATTCAACACAAATACAAGTAATGAACTCAATTGTGTAAAATACACTTTTGTGGATAAATATTAGAAATAGCAATCATAATTTTCAATGTTGGGTTAAGCATATTTCTCTAGAGGGATATGGGAAAACTTCTTATTAAGACCCATTGTATTTACTTTTTCTTAAGTAAGATATTTGCAGACTAAAATTATAAAAATCTATACAAATTGCATTGTGGCGAGGAAGATATTTAAGAAATTTACAAAATTTAAATTCAACTCATTATTAATAACACATTTATCCCTATAAGACTCTAAAATTATGCAAATTGAATTGAAGTAATGAATTCAACAAAAATACAAGTAATGAATTCAATTGCATAAAATACACTTTTGTGGATAAATATTATAAATAGCAATCTCAATTTTCAATGTTGGGTCAAGCATATATTTTTAGAGGGGAGTGGGAAAACTTTTTATTAGGGTCCATTGTATTTGTTTTTTCTTATGTAAGATGTTTGCAGACGAAAATTATAGAAATCTTTACAAATTGCGTTGTGGCAAGGGAGATAATTAAGAATTTTACAAAATTTAAATTCAACTGATTATTAATAACACATTTATCCCTATGAGACTCTTAAATTCTAAAAATTAAAAAAAAATGCAATGTTTTGATTTTTTAATATATTATTAATGCCCTTTTATTTTAAATGGAGAGAAAAGCATATTATTTGAATATGTTAATTCAACAAAAATACAAGAAATGAACACAATTGTATAAAATACACTTTTGTGGAAAAATATTATAAATAGCAATCATAATTTTCAATGTTGGGTCAAGCATATATCTCTAGAAGGGAGTGGCAAAACTTCTTAGTAGGGTCCATTGCATTTGCTTTTTCTTCAATAAGAGATTTGCAAACTAAAATTATAGAAATCAATACAAATTGCATTGTGGCAAGGGAGATAATTAAGAAATTTACAACATTAAATTAAACTGATTATTAATAACATATTTATCCCTATAAGACTCTAAAATTCTGAAAATTGAAAAAAAAAAACAATGTTTTCAATTTTTTAATATATTATTAATGCCCTTTCATCTTAAATAAAGTGAAAAGTATAGTATTTGAATATGTTAATTCATGAAAAATACAAGTAATGAACTCAATTGTGTAAAATACACTTTTGTAGGTAAATGTTATAAATAGGAATCACAATTTTCAATGTTGGGTCAAGCATATATCTCTAGAGGGGAGTGGGAAAACTTCTTATTAGGGTCCATTGTATTTACTTTTACTTAAGTAAGATGTTTGCAGACTAAAATTATAGAATCATTACAAATTGCATTGTGGTGAGTAAGATAATTAAGAAATTTACAACATTTAATTTTAACTGATTATTAACAACACATTTATCCCTATAACACTTTAAAATTCTGAAAATTGATAAAATGCAATGTTTTGATTTTTTAATATATTGTTAATGTCATTTCATTTTGAATGGAGTGAAAAAAAAAATATTTGAATATGTTAATTCAACAAAAATACAAATAATGGACTCAATTGAATAAAAAACACTTTAATGGATGAATATTACAAATTGGAATCCTAAATTTCAATGTTGGGTCATGTATATATCTCTATAGAGGAGTGGGAAAACTTCTTATTAGGGTCATTTGTATTTGCTTTTTTTTAAGTGACATGTTTGCAAACTAAAATTATAGAAATCATTACAAATTGCATTGTGGCAAAGGAGATAGTTAAGAAATTTACAAAATTTAAATTCAACTGATTATTAACAACACATTTATCCTTATAAGACTCTAAAATTCTGAAAATTGAAAAAATGCAATATTTTGATTTTTTAATATATGCCCTTTCATTTGAAATGGAGTGAAGAGCATATCATTTGAACATGTTAATTCAACAAAAATACAAAAAATGAACTCAATTGTATAAAATACACTTTTGTGGATAAATATTATAAAAAGAAATCAGAATTTTCAATGTTGGGTTAAGCATATATCTCTAGAGGCGAGTGGGAAAACTTCTTATTAGGGTCCATTGTATTTGTTTTTTCTTAAGTAAGATATTTGCAGACTAAAATTATAGAAATCAATACAAATTGCATTGTGGCAAGGGAGATAATTATGAAATTTACAACATTTAAATTCAACTGATTATTGACAACACACTTATCCCTATAAGACTCTAAAATTCTGAAAATTCAAAAAATGCAATGTTTTCATTTTTTTTATATATTATTAAAGCCCTTTCTTTTTAAATGGAGTGAAAAGCATAATATTTGAATATGTTAATTCAACAAAAATACAAGTAATGAACTTAATTGTGTAAAATACATTTTTTGTGGATAAATATTATAAATAGCAATGACAATTTTTAATGTTTGGTCAAGTATATATCTCTAGATGGGAGTGGGAAAACTTCTTATTAAGGTCCATTGTATTTGCTTTTTTTTATGTAAGATGTTTGAAGGCTAAAATTATAGAAATTATTACAACTTGCATTATGGCAAGGGAGATAATTAAGAAATTTACAAAATTTATATTCAACTCATTATTAAGAACACATTTATCCTCATAAGGTTTTAAAATTCAGAAAATTGAAAAATGCAATGATTTGATTTTTTAATATATTATTAATGTTCTTTCATTTTAAATAGAGTGAAAAGCATATTATTTGAATATGTTAATTTAACAAAAATACAAGTAATGAACTCAATTGTATAAAATATACTTTTGTGGATAAATATTATAAATAGCAATCACAATTTCCAATGTTGGGTCAAGCATATATCTCTAGAGGGGAGTGGGAAACCTTTTATTAGGGTCCATTGAATTTGCATTTTCCTATGTAAGATGTTTGTAGTCTAAAATTATAGAAATCATTGCAAATTCCATTGTGGCAAGGGAGATAATTATGAAATTTCCAAAATTTATATTCAACACATTATTAACAACACATTTATCCTTATAAGACTCAAAAATTCTGAAAATTAAAAAAATATAATGTTTTCATGTTTTAAAATATTGTTAATGCTCTTTCATTTTAAATGGAGTGAAAAGGATAATATTTGAATATGTTAATTCAACAAAAATCTAAGTAATGGACTCAATTGAATAAAAAACACTTTAGTCGATAAATATTACAAATTGGAATCCTAAACTTCAATGTTGGGTCATACATAAAACTTTATAGAGGAGTGTGAAAACTTCTTCTTAGGGTCCATTGTATTTGTTTTTTCTTAAGTAAGATGTTTGCAAACTAAAATTATATAAATAATAACAAATAACATTGTAGCAAAGGAGATTATTATGAAATGAACAAAATTTAAATTCAACACATTATTGACAACCCGTTTAACCCTATAAGACTCTAAAATTCTGAAAATTGAAAAAATGCAATGTTTTAATTTTTTTAATATATTGTTAATGTCATTTCATTTTAAATAGAGGGAAAGTATAATATTTGAATACATTAATTTAACAAAAATACAAGTAATGGACTCAATTGAATAACAAAACACTTTAGTGGATGAATATTACAAATTGGAATCCTAGACTTCAATATTAGGATATGCATATATCTATATAGGGGACTGAGAAAACTTTTTATTAGGGTCCATTGTATTTGCTTTTTTCTTAAGTAAGATGTTTGCGGACTAAAAATATAAAAATCATTACAAAATTGTATTGTAGCAAGGGAGATAATTAAGAAATTTACAAAATTTGAATTCAACAAATTATTAACAACACATTTATCCTTATAAGTCTCTAAAATTCTGAAAATTGAAAAAATGCAATGTTTTCATTTTTTAATATATTGTTAATGTCATTTCAATTTTAATGGAGTGAAAAGTATAATATTTCAATAAGTTAATTCAACAAAAATACAAGCAAAGAACTCAATTGTATCAAATACACTTTTATGGATAAATATTATAGATAGCAATCACAATTTTCAATGTTAGGTCAAGTATGTATCTCTAGAAGGGAGTGGGAAAACTTCTTATTAGGATCCATTGTATTTTCCTTTTCTCAAATAAGATGTTTGTAGACTAAAATTATATAAATCATCACAAATTGCATTGTCGCAAGGGAGATAATTAAGAAATTTACAAAATTTAAATTCAACTGATTATTAACAACATATTTATCCCTATAAGACTCTAAAATTCTACAAATTGAAAAAATGCAATGTTTTCATCTTTTAATATATTGTTAATATCCTTTCTTTTAAAATGGAGTGAAAAGTATAATATTTGAATATGTTAATTCAACAAAAATACAAGTAATAAACTCAATTGTGTAAAATACACTTTTGTGGATAAATATTTTAAATAACAATCACAATTTTTAATATTGGGTCAAGCATATATCTCTAGAGGGGAGTGAGAAAACTTCTTATTGGGGACCATTGCATTTGCTTTTTCCTAAGTACGATGTTTGCAAACTAAAATTGTAGAAATCATTACAAATTGCATTGTGACAAGGGAGATAACTAAGAAATTTACAAAATTTAAATTTAACTCATTATTAACAACACATTTATCCCTATAAGACTCTAAAATTATGAAAATTGAACAAATACAATGTTTTGATTTTTTAATATATTGTTAATGCCCTTTGATTTTAAATGGAGTGAAAGCATATTATTTAAATATGTTAATTCAACAAAAATACAAGTAATGAACTCAATTGTATAAAATACCCTTTTGTGGATAAATATTATAAATTGTAATCACAATTTTCAATGTCGAAACAAGCATATATCTCTAAGGTGGAGTGGGAAAACTTCTAATTAGAGTTCACTGTATTAGCTTTTTTTCAAATAAGATGTTTGCAGATTAAAATTATAGAAATCATTACAAATTGCATTGTCGCAAGGGAGATAATCAAGAAATTTACAGAATTTAAAGTTAACTCATTATTAACAACATATTTATCCATATAAGAGTCTAAAATTATGAAAATTGAAAAAATACAAGGTTTTGGTTTTTTTCATATATTATTAATGTCCTTTCATTTCCAATGGAGTGACAAGTATAATATTTGAATATCTTAATTCAACAAAAATGCAAGTAATGAACTCAAATGTATAAAATACACTTTTGCAGATAAATATTATAAATAAAAATCATAATTTTCAATGTTGCGTCAAGTATATATCTCCAGAGGGGAGTGGGAAAACTTCTTATTAGGGTCCATTGTATTTGCCCTTTCTCAAGTGAGATGTTTGCAGACTAAAATTATAAAAATCATTACAAATTGCATTGACAGAAGGGAAATAATTAAGAAATTTACAAAATTTAAATTCAACTGAATATTAACAACATATTTATCCTTATAAGACTCTAAAATTTTACAAATTGAAAAAATACAATGTTTTCATCTTTTAATATATTGTTAATGCCCTTTTTTTTAAATGGAGAGAAAAGTATAATATTTGAATATGTTAATTCAACAAAAATACAAGTAATGAACTCAATTATGTAAAATACACTTTTGTAGATAAATATTTTAAATAGCAATCACAATTTTTAATATTGGGTCAAGCATATATCTCTAGAGGGGAGTGGGAAAACTTCTTATTAGGGTCCATTGCATTTGCTTTTTCCTAAGTATGATGTTTGCAGACTAAAATTGTAGAAATCATTACAAATTGCATTGTGGCAAGGGAGATAACTAAGAAATTGACAAAATTTAAATTCAACTCATTATTAACAACACATTTATCCCTATAAGACTCTAAAATTCTAAAAATTGAAAAAATGTAATGTTTTCATTTTTTAATATATTGTTAATGTCGTTTCATTTAAAATGGAGTGAAAAGCATAATATTTGAATACGTTATTTCAACAAAAATACAAGTAATGGACTCAATTGAATAAAAAACACTTTAGTGGATGAATATGATAAATTGGAATCCTAAACATCAATGTTGGGTCATGCATATATCTCTAGAGAGGAGTGGGAAAACTTCTTATTAGGGTCCATTTTATTTGCTTTTACTTAGGTAATATGTTTGTAGGCTAAAATTAAAAAAATCATTACAAATGGCATTATGGCAAGGGAGATAATTAAAAAATTTACAAAATATAAATTTAACTGATTGTTAACAACACATTTATCCTATAAGACTCCAAAATTCTGAAAATTGAAAAATTGCAATGTTTTGATTTTTTCATATATTGTTAATGCCCTTTCATTTTAAATGGAGTGAAAAGTATAATATTTGAATACGCTAATTCAACAAAAATACAAGTAATGGACTCAATTGAATAAAAAAGCACTTTAGTGGACGAATATTACAAATTGGAATCTTAGACTTCAATGTTGGGTTATGCATATATCTCTATAGGGAAGTGGAAACGTTTCTTATTAGGGTCCATTGTATTTGCTTTTTCTTTTTGGTAAGATGTTTACAGACTAAAATTATAAAAATGATTACAAATTGCATTATGATAAGGGAGATAATTAAGAAATTTACAAAATTTGAATTTAACTAATTATTAACAACACATTTATCCCTATAAGGCTTTAAAATTTTGAAAATTGAAAAAAATGCAATGTTTTGATTTTTTTGATATATTGTTAATGCCCTTTCATTTTAAATGGAGTGAAAAGTATATTATTTAAATATTTTAATTCAACAAAAATACAAGTAATGAACTGAATTGTATAAAATATACTTTTGAGGATAAATATTATAAATAGCAATTACAATTTTCAATGTTAAGTCAAGTATATATCTCTAGAGGGGAATGAGAAAACATCTTATTAGGGTCCCTTGTATTTGCTTTTCCTTAAGTAAGATGTTTGCAAACTAAAATTATAGAAATCATTAAAAATTGGATTGTGGCAAGGGAGATAATTAAGAAATTTACAAAATTTAAATTCAACTAATTGTTAACAATATATTTATTCCTATAAGACTCCAAAATTCTGAAAATTGAAAAAATGCAATGTTTTGATTTATTCCTATAGGGATAAATGTGTTATTAATAATCAGTTGAGTTTAAACATTGTAAATTTCTTAATTATCTCCCTTGTCACAATGCAATTTGTAATGATTTTTATAATTTTAGTCTACAAACATCTTACTTAAGAAAAAAGCAAATACAACGGACCCTAATAAAAAGTTTTCCCACTCCTTTATAGAGATATATGCTTAACCCAACATTGAAGTTTAGGATTCCAATTTGCAATATTCATCCACTAAAGTACAATATTTTTTATTCAATTAAGTTCATTACTTGTATTCTAATTGAATTAACGTAATCAAATATTGTACTTTTCACTACATTTAATATGAAACGACATTAATAATATATTAAAAAAATGAAAATATTGCATTTTTTCAATTTTCAGAATTTTAGAGTCTTATAGGGATAAATATGTCATTACTAATCAGTTGAGTTTAAACTTTGTAAATTTCCTAAGTATCTCCCCTGCCACAATGCAATTTGTAATGCTTTTTATATTTTTAGTTTGTGAACATCTTACTTAAGAAAAAAAACAAATATAATGGACCCTAATAAGAAGTTTTCCCACTCCCCTATAGAGATATATGCTTGACCCAACATTGAAGTTTAGGATTCCAATTTGCAATATTCATCTACTAAAGTGCTTTTTTATTCAATTAAGTCCACTACTTGTATTCTAATTGAATTAACGTAATCAAATATTGTGCTTTTCACTTCATTTAAAATGAAACAACTTTAACAATCTATTAAAAAATGAAAACATTGCATTTTTTCAATTTTCAAAATTTTAGAGTTTTATAGGGATAAATGTGTTGTTAATAATAAGTTAAATTTAAATTTTGTAAATTTCTTAATTATCCCAGTTGCCATAATGCAATTTGTAATGATTTCTATAATTTTAGTCTACAAACATCTTACTTAAGAAAAAGCAAATATAATGGACCCTAAGAAGAAGTTTTCCCACTCCCCTTTAGAGATATATGCTTGACCCAACATTAAAAATTGTGATTGCTATTTCTGATATTTATCCACAAAAGTGTATTTTACACAATT
Organism: Bruguiera gymnorhiza; assembly: GCA_020883675.1. Classification (NCBI taxonomy): domain Eukaryota; kingdom Viridiplantae; phylum Streptophyta; class Magnoliopsida; order Malpighiales; family Rhizophoraceae; genus Bruguiera; species Bruguiera gymnorhiza. The sequence continues at coordinate 43,997 of JAIRCJ010000377.1, forward strand.
GAGTTCATTACTTGTATTTTTGTTTAATTAAGATATTCGAATAATGTGCTTTTCACTCCATTTAAAATGAAAGAACATTAACAATAAATTAAAAAATGAAAACATAGTATTTTTTCAATTTTCAGAATTTTAAAGTCTTATTGGGAAAAATGTGTTGTTAATAATCAATTTAATTTAAATTTTGTAAATTTCTTAATTATCTCAGTTGCCACAATACAATTTGTAATGATTTCTATAATTTTAGTCTCCAAACATCTTACTTAAGAAAAAGCAAATACAATGGACCCTACGAAGAAGTTTTCCAACTCCCTTCTGGAGATAAATGCTTGACTTAACATTGAAAATTGTGATTGCTATTTATAATATTTATCCACAAAAGTGTATTTTATAAAATTGAGCTCATTACTTGTATTTTTGTTTAATTAAGATATTCAAATAATATGCTTTTTACTCCATTTAAAATGAAAGGGTATTAACAATATATTAAAAAATGAAAACATTGCATTTTTTCAATTTTCAGAATTTTAGAGTCTTATTGGGATAAATGTGTTTTAATAATCAGTTTAATTTAAATTTAGTAAATTTCTTAATTATGTCAATTCCCACAATGCAATTTGTAATGATTTCTATAATTTTAGTCTGCAAACATCTTACTTAAGAAAAAGCAAATACAATGGACCCTAGGAAGAAGTTTTCTTACTCTCCTCTAGAGATATATGCTTGACCTGACATTGAAAATTATGATTGCTATTTATAATATTTATCCACAAAAGTGTATTTTATACAATTGAGTTCATTACTTGTATTTTTGTTTAATTAAGATATTCAAATAATATGCTTTTCACTCCATTTAAAATGAAAAGGCATTAACAATATATTAAAAAATGAAAACATTGCATTTTTTCAATTTTCAAAATTTTAGAGTCTTATTAGGATAAATGTGTTGTTAATAATTAGTTTAATTTAAATTTTGTAAATTTCTTAATTATCTCAATTGCCACAATGCAATTTGTAATGATTTCTATAATTTTAGTCTATAAACATCTTACTTAAGAAAAAGCAAATACAAGGGGCCCTAATAAAATGTTTTCTCACTCCCCTCTAGAGATATATACTTAACCTAACATTGAAAATTGTGATTGCTATTTATAATATTTATCCATAAATGTATATTTTATACAATTGAGTTCATTACTTGTATTTTTGTTCAATTAATATATTCAAATAATAAGCTTTTCACTCCGTTTAAAATGAAAGGGCATTACCAATATATTAAAAAAAGAAAACATTGCATTTTTTTAATTTTCAGAATTTTAGAGTCTGATAGGGATAAAAGTGTTGTTAATAATTAGTTAACTTTAAATTTTGTAAATTTATTAATTATCTCCCTTGCCACAATGCAATTTGTAATAATTTTTATATTTTTAGTCTGCAAACATCTTACTTAAGAAAAAAAGCAAATACAATGGATCCTAATAAGAAGTTTTCACACTCCCCTATAAAGATATATGCGTAAACCAACATTGAAGTCTACGATTCCAATTTGTAATATTCGTTCACTAAAGTGCTTTTTTATTTAATTAAGTTCATTACTTGTATTTTTGATGATTTAACGTATTTAAATATTATACTTTTCACTCAATTTGAAAATGAAACAATATTAACAATATATTAAAAAATGAAAACATTGCATTTTTACAATTTTCAAAATTTTAGAGTCTTATAGGGAGAAATGTGTTATTAATAATCAGTTTAATTTAAATTTTGTAAATTTCTTAATTATCTCAGTTGCCACAATGCAATTTGTAATGATTTTTATAATTTTAGTCTACAAACATCTTACTTAAGAAAAAGCAAATACACGGGACCTAAATAAGAAGTTTTCCCACTCTCATCTAAAGATATATGCGTGACCTAACATTGAAAATTATGATTGCTATTTATAATATTTATCCACAAAAGTGTATTTTATACAACTGAGTTCATTACTTGTATTTTTGTTCAACTAAGATATTCAAATAATATGCTTTTCACTTCATTTAAAATAAAAGGGCATTAACAATATATTAAAAAATGAAAACATTGCATTTTTTCAATTTTCAGAATTTTAGAGTCTTATAGGGATAAATATGTCGTTAATAATCAGTTGAATTTAAACTTTGTAAATTTCCTAATTATCTCCCTTGCCACAATGCAATTTGTAATGATTTTTATATTTTTAGTTTGTGAACATCTCACTTAAGAAAAAAGCAAATACAATGGACCTTAATAAGAAGTTTTCCCACTCTCCTAGAGAGATATATGCATAAACCAACATTGAAGTCTAGGATTTCAATTTGTAATATTCGTCCACTAAAGTGCTTTTTTATTCAATTGAGTCCATTACTTGTATTTTTGTTGAATTAACGTATTCAAATATTATGCTTTTCACTCAATTTGAAAATGAAACACCATTAACAATATATTAAAAAAATGAAAACATTGCATTTTTTCAATTTTCAGAATTTTAGAGTCTTATAGGGATAAATGTGTTGTTAATAATCAGTTTCATTTACATTTTGTAAATTTCTTAATTATCTCAATTGCCACAATGCAATTTGTAATGATTTCTATAATTTTAGTCTGCAAACATCTTACTTAAGAAAAAACAAATACAATGGACCCGAAGAAGAAGTTTTCCCACTCCCTTCTAGAGATATATGCTTGACCCAACATTGAAAATTGTGATTGCTATTTATAATATTTATCCACAAAAGTGTATTTTATACAACTGAGTTCATGAGTTGTATTTTTGTTCAATTAAGATATTCAAATAATATGCTTTTCACTCTGTTTAAAATGAAAGGGCATTACCAATATACTAAAAAATGCAAACATTGCATTTTTTCAATTTTCAGAGTTTTTGAGTCTGATAAGGATAAAAGTGTTGTTAATAATCAGTTGAGTTTAAATTTTGAAAATTTGTTAATTATCTCCCTTACCACAATGCAATTTGTAATGATTTTTATAATTTTAGTTTGCAAACATCTTACTTAAGAAAACAAGCAAATACAATGGACCCTAATAAGAAGTTTTTCTACTCCCCTATAAAGGTATATGCGTAAACCAACATTGAAGTCTAGGATACCAATTTGAAATATTCATTCACTAAAGTGCTGTTTTATTCAATTGAATCCATTACTTGTATTTTTGTTGAATTAACGTGTTCAAATATTATACTTTTCACTCCATTTAAAATGAAACGACATTAACAACTTATTGAAAAATGAAAACATTGCATTTTTTCAATTTTCAGAATTTTAGAGTTTTATAGGGATAAATGTATTGTTAATAATCAGTTGAATTAAAATTTTGAAAATTTCTTAATTATCTCAGTTGCCACAATGCAATTTGTAATAATTTTTATAATTTTAGTATGCAAACATCTTACTTAAGAAAAAGCAAATACACAGGACCCAAATAAGAAGTTTTCCCACTCCCCTCTAAAGAGATATACTTGACCCAATATTGAAAATTGTGATTGCTATTTATAATATTTATCCACAAAAGTGTATTTTATACAATTGAGTTCATTATTTGTATTTTTGTTTAATTAAGATATTCAAATAAGATGCTTTTCACTCCATTTAAAATGAAAGGGCATTAACAATATATTAAAAAATGAAAACATTTCATTTTTTTCAATTTTCAGAATTTTAGAGTCTTATTGGGATAAATGTGTTGTTAATAATCAGTTTAATTTAAATTTTGTAAATTTCTTAATTATCTCAGTTGCCACAATGCAATTTGTAATTATTTCTATAATTTTGGTCTACAAACATCTTACTTAAGAAAAAACAAATACAATAGACCCTAGGAATAAGTTTTCCCACTCCCCTCTAGAAATATATGCTTAATCCAACATTAAGAATTGTGATTGTTATTTATAATATTTATCCACAATAGTGTATTTTATACAATTGACTTCATTACTTGTATTTTTGTTTAATTAAGATATTCAAATAATATGTTTTTCACTCCCTTTAAAATGAAAGTGTGTTAACAATATATTAAAAAATGAAAACATTGTATTTTTTCAATTTTTAGAATTTTAGAATCTTATTAGGATAAATGTTTTATTAATAATCAGTTTAATTTACATTTTGTAAATTTCTTAATTATCTTAGTTGCCACAATGCAATTTGTAACGATTTCTATAATTTTAGTCTACAAACATCTTACTTAAGGAAAAGCAAATACAATGGACCTTAAGAATAAGTTTTCCTACTCCCCTCTAAGGATATATGCTTAATCCAACATTGACGATTGTGATTACTATTTATAATATTTATCCACAATAGTGTATTTTATAAAATTGAGTTCATTACTTGTATTTTTGTTTAATTAAGATATTCAAATAATATGCTTTTCACTCCATTTAAAATGAAAGGGTATTAACAATATATTAAAAAAAATCAAAACATAGCATTTTTTCAATTTTCAGAATTTTAGAGTCTTATTAGGATAAATGTGTTGTTAATAATCAGTTGAATTTAAATTTTGTAAATTTCTTAATTATCTTAGTTGCCACAATGCAATTTGTAATGATTTCTATAATTTTAGTCTACAAACATCTTACTTAAGAAAAAGCAAATACAATGGACCCTACGAAGAAGTTTTCCCACTCTCCTCTAGAGATATATGCTCGACCCAACATTGAAAATTGTGATTGCTATTTATAATATTTATCCACAAAAGTGTATTTTATACAATTGAATCCATTACTTGTATTTTTGTTTAAGATATTGAAATAATATACTTTTCACTCCAATTAAAATGAAAGGGCATTAACAATATATTAAAAAATGAAAACATTGCATTTTTTCAATTTTCAGAATTTTAGAGTCCTATTGGGATAAATGTGTTGTTAATGACCAGTTTAATTTAAATTTTGTAAATTTCTTAATTATCTTGGTTGCCATAATGCAATTTGTAATGATTTCTATAATTTTAGTCTGCAAACATCTTACTTAAGAAAAAGCCAATACAAGGGACCCTAATAAGATGATTTCCCACACCCCTCTAGAGATATATACTTGACCTAACATTGAAAATTGTGATTGCTATTTCTAATATTTATCCATAAAAGTGTATTTTATACAATTGAGTTCATTACTTGTATTTTTGTTCAATTAAAATATTCAAATAATATACTTTTCACTCCGTTTAAAATGAAAGGGCATTAACTATATATTAAAAAATGAAAACATTGCATTTTTTCAATTTTCAGAATTTTAGAATCTTATAGGGATAAATGTGTTGTTAATAATCAGTTGAGTTTAAACCTTGTATATTTCTTAATTATCTCCCTTGGCACAATGCAATTTGTAAAGATTTTTATAATTTTATTCTGCAAAGATCTTGCTTAAGAAAAAAGCAAATACAATGGACCCTAATAAGAAGTTTTCCCACTCCCCTATAGAGATATATGCATGACCCAACATTGAAGTTTAGGATTCCAATTTACAATATTCATCCACTGAAGTGCTTTTTTATTCAATTAAGTCCACTACTTGTATTCTAATTGAATTAACGTAATCAAATATTACGTTTTACACTCCATTTAAACTGAAACGATATTAACAATCTATTAAAAAAATGAAAACATTGCATTTTTTCGATTTTCAGAATTTTAGAGTCTTATAGGAATAAATGTGTTGTTAATAATCAGTTAATTTTAAATTTTGTAAATTTCTTAATTATCTCAGCTGCCACAATGCAATTTGTAAGGATTTCTATAATGTTAGTGTACAAACATCTTACTTAAGAAAAAGCAAATAGAAGGGACCCTAATAAGATGTTTTCCCACTCCCCTGTAGAGATATATACTTGAGCTAACATTGAAAATTGTGATTCCTATTTATAATATTTATCCATAAAAGTGTATGTTATACAATTGAGTTCATTACTTGTATTTTTGTTCACTTAAGATATTCAAATAATATGCTTTTCACTCTGTTTGAATTAAGTCCACTACTTGTATTTTTGTCGAATTAACGTATTCAAATATTATGCTTTTTACTTCATTTAAAATGAAATGACATTAACAATATATTAAAAACTAAAAATATTGCATTTTTTCAATTTTTCAGAATTTTAGAGTCTTATAGGGATAAATGTGTTGTTAATAATGACTTGAATTTAAATTTTGTAAATTTCTTAATTATCTCTCTTGCCACAATGCAATTTGTAACAATTTCTATAATTTTAGTCAGCATACATTTTACTTAAGAAAAAGCATATACAATGGATCCTAATAAGAAGTTTTCCCCCTCCCCTATAGAGATCATGCATGACCCAACATTGAAGTTTAGGATTCCAATTTGTAATATTCACCACTAAAGTGCTTTTTTATGCAATTGAATTAATTACTTGTATTTTTGTTGAATTAACGTATTCAAATATTATACTTTTCACTCCATTTAAAATGAAACGACATTAACAACGTATTAAAAAAATGAAAAGATTGCATTTTTTCAATTTTCAGAATTTTAGAGTTTTATAGGGATAAATGTGTTGTTAATAATCAGTTGAATTAAAATTTTGTAAATTTCTTAATTATCTTAGTTGCCACAATGCAATTTGTAATGATTTCTATAATTTTAGTCTGTAAACATCTTACTTAAGAAAAAGCAAATATATGGGACCCTAATAAGATATTTTCGCACTCCCCTCTAGAAATATATACTTGACCTAATATTGAAAATTGTGATTGCTATTTATAATATTTATCCACAAAAGTGTATTTTATACAATTAAGTTCTTTGCTTGCATTTTTGTTGAATTAACATATTGAAATATTATGCTTTTCACTCCTTTAAAATTAAAAGGGCATTAACAATATATTAAAAAAATGAAAACATTGCATTTTTTCAATTTTTAGAATTTTAGAGCCTTATAGGGATAAATGTGTTGTTAATAATCAGTTGAGTTTAAACTTTGTAAATTTCTTAATTATCTCCCTTGCCACAATGTAATTTGTAATGATTTTTATAATTTTAGTCTGCAAACATCTTACTTAAGAAAAAAGCAAATACAATGGACCCTAATAAGAAGTTTTCCCACTCCCCTATAGAGATATATGCATAAACCAACATTGAAGTCTAGGATTCCAATTTGTAATATTCATCCACTAAAGTACTTTTTTCTTTAATTGAATCCATTACTTGTATTTTTGTTGAATTAACGTATTCGAATGTTATACTCTTCACTCCATTTACAATGAAACGACATTTACAATGTGCTAAGAAATGAAAAGATTGCATTTTCTCAATTTTCAGAATTTTAGAATCTTCTTGGGATGAATGTGTTATTAATAATTAGTTGAATTTAAATTTTGTAAATTTCTTAATTATCTCAGTTGCCATAATACAATTTGTAATGATATCTATAATTTTACTCTGTAAACATCTTACGTAAGATAAAGCAAATACAATGGACCCTAGGATGGAGTTTTCCCACGCCCCTTTAGAGACGTATGTTTAACCCAACATTGAAAATTGTGATTGCTATTTATAATATTTCTCCACAAAAGTGTATTTTATACAATTGAGTTCATTAGTTGTATTTTTGTTCAATTAAGATATTCAAATAATATGCTTTTCACTCCGTTTAAAATGAATGGGCATTAACAATATATTAAAAAACCAAAATATTGTATTTTTTCAATTTTCTGAATTTTAGTGACTTATAGGGATAAATGTGTTGTTAATAATAAGTTGAATTTAAATTTTGTAAATTTCTTAATTATCTCCCTTGCTATAACGCAATTTGTATTGATTTCTATAATTTTAGTTCGCAAACATCTTACTTAAGGAAAAACATATACAATGGACCCTAATAAGAAGTTTTCCCCCTCCCTTATAAAGATTATGTATGACCCAACATTGAAGTTTAGGATTTCAATTTGTAATATTCAACCACTAAAGTGCTTTTTTATTCAATTGAATTCATTACTTGTATTTTTGTTAAATTAATGTATTCAAATATTATACTTTTCACTCTATTTAAAATGGAACGATATTCACAATGTATTAAAAAATGAAAAGATTGCATTTGTATAATTTTCAGAATTTTAGAGTCTTATAAGGATAAATGTGTTGTTAATAATCGGTTAAATTTAAACGTTGTAAATTTCTTAATTATCTCCCTTGCCACAATGCGATTTGTAATGATTTTTGTAATTTTAGTCTGCAAACATCTTACCTAACAAAAAAGCAAATACAATGGACCCTAATAAGAAGTTTCCCCACTCCCTTATAGAGATATATGCATAAACCAACATTGAAGTCTATGATTCCAATTTGTAATATTCATCCATTAAAGTGCTTTTTTATTCAATTGAGTCCATTACTTGTATTCTTATTGAATTAACGTATTCAAATATTATACTTTTCACTCAATTTAAAATGAAACGACATGAACAATATAGTAAAAAATGAAAACATTGCATTTTTTCAATTTTCAGAATTTTAGTATCTTATAAGGATAAATGTGTTGGTAATAATGACATGAATTTAAATTTTGTAAATTTCTTAATTATCTCCCTTGCCATAATGCAATTTGTAATGATTTCAATAATTTTAGTCTGCAAACATCTTACTTAAGAAAAAGCATATATAATAGGTCCTAATAAGAAGTTTTCCCACTCCCTTATAGAGATATATGCATAAACCAACATTGAAGTCTAGGATTCCAATTTGTAATTCTTCGTCCACTAAAGTGCTTTTTTATTCAATTGAATTCATTACTTGTATTTTTGTTAAATTAATGTATTCAAATATTATACTTTTCACTCTATTTAAAATGGAACGATATTCACAATGTATTAAAAATGAAAAGATTGCATTTTTATAATTTTCAGAATTTTAGAGTCTTATAGGGATAAATGTGTTGTTAATAATCAGTTGAGTTTAAACTTTGTAAATTTCTTAATTATCTCCTTTGCCACAATGCAATTTGTAATGATTTTTGTAATTTTAGTTTGCAAACATCTTACTTAACAGAAAAGCAAAAACAATGGACCCCAATAAGAAGTTTTCCCACTCCCCTATAGAGATATATGCATAAACCAACATTGAAGTCTAGGATTCCAATTTGTAATATTCATCCATTAAAGTGCTTTTTTATTCAATTGAGTCCATTACTTGTATTGTTGTTGAATTAACGTATTCAAATATTATACTTTTCACTCAATTTAAAATGAAACGACATGAACAATATAGTAAAAAATGAAAACATTGCATTTTTTCAATTTTCAGAATTTTAGTATCTTATAGGGATAAATGTGTTGGTAATAATGTCATGAATTTAAATTTTGTAAATTTCTTAATTATCTCCCTTGCCACAATGCAATTTGTAATGATTTTTATAATTTTAGTCTGCAAACATCTTACTTAAGAAAAAGCTTATATAATAGATCCTAATAAGAAGTTTTCCCACTCCCTTATAGAGATATATGCATAAACCAACATTGAAGTCTAGGATTCCAATTTGTAATTCTTCGTCCACTAAAGTGCTTTTTTATTCAATTGAATCCATTACTTATATTTTTGTTGAATTAACGTATCCAAATATTATGGTTTTCACTCCATTTAAAATGAAACAAAATTAACAATATATTAAAGAATGAAAACATTGCATTTTTTCAATTTTCAGAAATTTAGAGACTTATAGGGATAAATGTTTTGTTAATAATGACTTGAATTTCAATTTTGTAAATTTCTTAATTATCTCCCTTGCCACAATGCAATTTGTAATGCTTTCTATAATTTTAGTCTGCAAACATCTTACTTAAGAAAAAGCATATACAATAGGTCCTAATAAGAAGTTTTCCCACTCCCTTATAGAGATATATGCATAAACCAACATTGAAGTCTAGGATTCCAATTTGTAATTCTTCGTCCACTAAAGTGCTTTTTTATTCAATTGAATTCATTACTTGTATTTTTGTTAAATTAATGTATTCAAATATTATACTTTTCACTCTATTTAAAATGGAACGATATTCACAATGTATTAAAAAAATGAAAAGATTGCATTTTTATAATTTTCAGAATTTTAGAGTCTTATAGGGATAAATGTGTTGTTAATAATCAGTTGAATTTAAACTTTGTAAATTTCTTAATTATCTCCCTTGCCACAATGCAATTTGTAATGATTTTTGTAATTTTAGTCTGCAAACATCTTACTTAACAAAAAAGCAAATACAATGGACCCTAATAAGAAGTTTTCCCACTCCCTTATAGAGATATATGCATAAACCAACATTGAAGTCTAGGATTCCAATTTGTAATATTCAGCCATTAAAGTGCTTTTTTATTCAATTGAGTGCATTACTTGTATTCTTGTTGAATTAACGTATTCAAATATTATACTTTTCACTCAATTTCAAATGAAACGACATGAACAATATAGTAAAAAATGAAAACATTGCATTTTTTCAATTTTCAGAATTTTAGTATCTTATAGGGATAAATGTGTTGGTAATAATGACATGAATTTAAATTTTGTAAATTTCTTAATTATCTCCCTTGCCACAATGCAATTTGTAATGATTTCTATAATTTTAGTCTGCAAACATCTTACTTAAGAAAAAGCATAAACAATAGGTGCTAATAAGAAGTTTTCCCACTCCCTTATAGAGATATATGCATAAACCAACATTGAAGTCTAGGATTCCAATTTGTAATTCTTCGTCCACTAAAGTGCTTTTTTATTCAATTGAATTCATTACTTGTATTTTTGTTAAATTAATATATTCAAATATTATACTTTTCACTCTATTTAAAATGGAACGATATTCACAATGTATTAAAAAAATGAAAAGATTGCATTTTTATAATTTTCAGAATTTTAGAGTCTTATAGGGATAAATGTGTTGTTAATAATCAGTTGAATTTAAACTTTGTAAATTTCTTAATTATCTCCCTTGCCACAATGCAATTTGTAATGATTTTTGTAATTTTAGTCTGCAAACATCTTACTTAACAAAAAAGCAAATACAATGGACCCTAATAAGAAGTTTTCCCACTCCCTTATAGAGATATATGCATAAACCAACATTGAAGTCTAGGATTCCAATTTGTAATATTCATCCATTAAAGTGCTTTTTTATTCAATTGAGTGCATTACTTGTATTCTTGTTGAATTAACGTATTCAAATATTATACTTTTCACTCAATTTCAAATGAAACGACATGAACAATATAGTAAAAAATGAAAACATTGCATTTTTTCAATTTTCAGAATTTTAGTATCTTATAGGGATAAATGTGTTGGTAATAATGACATGAATTTAAATTTTGTAAATTTCTTAATTATCTCCCTTACCACAATGCAATTTGTAATGATTTTTATAATTTTAGTCTGCAAACATCTTACTTAAGAAAAAGCTTATACAATAGATCCTAATAAGAAGTTTTCCCACTCCCTTATAGAGATATATGCATAAACCAACATTGAAGTCTAGGATTCCAATTTGTAATTCTTTGTCCACTAAAGTGCCTTTTTATTCAATTGAATTCATTACTTGTATTTTTGTTAAATTAATGTATTCAAATATTATACTTTTCACTCTATTTAAAATGGAACGATATTCACAATGTATTAAAAATGAAAAGATTGCATTTTTATAATTTTCAGAATTTTAGAGTCTTATAGGGATAAATGTGTTGTTAATAATCAGTTGAGTTTAAACTTTGTAAGTTTCTTAATTATCTCCTTTGCCACAATGCAATTTGTAATGATTTTTGTAATTGTAGTCTGCAAACATCTTACTTAACAAAAAAGCAAATACAATGGACCCTAATAAGAAGTTTTCCCACTCCCCTATAGAGATATATGCATAAACCAACATTGAAGTCTAGGATTCCAATTTGTAATATTCATCCATTAAAGTGCTTTTTTATTCAATTGAGTCCATTACTTGTATTGTTGTTGAATTAACGTATTCAAATATTATACTTTTCACTCAATTTAAAATGAAACGACATGAACAATATAGTAAAAAATGAAAACATTGCATTTTTTCAATTTTCAGAATTTTAGTATCTTATAGGGATAAATGTGTTGGTAATAATGACATGAATTTAAATTTTGTAAATTTCTTAATTATCTCCCTTACCACAATGCAATTTGTAATGATTTTTATAATTTTAGTCTGCAAACATCTTACTTAAGAAAAAGCTTATACAATAGATCCTAATAAGAAGTTTTCCCACTCCCTTATAGAGATATATGCATAAACCAACATTGAAGTCTAGGATTCCAATTTGTAATTCTTTGTCCACTAAAGTGCCTTTTTATTCAATTGAATTCATTACTTGTATTTTTGTTAAATTAATGTATTCAAATATTATACTTTTCACTCTATTTAAAATGGAACGATATTCACAATGTATTAAAAATGAAAAGATTGCATTTTTATAATTTTCAGAATTTTAGAGTCTTATAGGGATAAATGTGTTGTTAATAATCAGTTGAGTTTAAACTTTGTAAGTTTCTTAATTATCTCCTTTGCCACAATGCAATTTGTAATGATTTTTGTAATTGTAGTCTGCAAACATCTTACTTAACAAAAAAGCAAATACAATGGACCCTAATAAGAAGTTTTCCCACTCCCCTATAGAGATATATGCATAAACCAACATTGAAGTCTAGGATTCCAATTTGTAATATTCATCCATTAAAGTGCTTTTTTATTCAATTGAGTCCATTACTTGTATTGTTGTTGAATTAACGTATTCAAATATTATACTTTTCACTCAATTTAAAATGAAACGACATGAACAATATAGTAAAAAATGAAAACATTGCATTTTTTCAATTTTCAGAATTTTAGTATCTTATAGGGATAAATGTGTTGGTAATAATGACATGAATTTAAATTTTGTAAATTTCTTAATTATCTCCCTTGCCACAATGCAATTTGTAATGATTTTTATAATTTTAGTCTGCAAACATCTTACTTAAGAAAAAGCTTATACAATAGATCCTAATAAGAAGTTTTCCCACTCCCTTATAGAGATATATGCATAAACCAACATTGAAGTCTAGGATTCCAATTTGTAATTCTTCGTCCACTAAAGTGCTTTTTTATTCAATTGAATCCATTACTTATATTTTTGTTGAATTAACGTATCCAAATATTATGGTTTTCACTCCATTTAAAATGAAACAAAATTAACAATATATTAAAGAATGAAAACATTGCATTTTTTCAATTTTTAGAAATTTAGAGACTTATAGGGATAAATGTTTTGTTAATAATGACTTGAATTTCAATTTTGTAAATTTCTTAATTATCTACCTTGCCACAATCCCACAGCCTTGTATGGGTTGTAATTGTTGTCAACTAGGGTTAAGTGTGCAAGAGAGTAAAGTCATATGGAAGGGCAGTAAAGTCACATGGAAGGGCAAGAAAGTAAATCTGCCGCGTAAGGGCAAGAACGTAAATCCGCCATGTAAGCCCTATTAGGGTTTTATGGAAGAGAGTATATAAAGGCCTTGGAAGACAAAACTAGGAAGAGGGCCAACACAATTGAATAAACAGCAACCCTACAGCAACCGGCCAAAAGGAAGAAAGAGCAGAACGGCAAGAGATCAGAAACAATACCACCAGGAGAGCAAACCAGAAACGTCACCACCGGGAGAGCAAACCAGAACGTGCAACCTCCTGCAAGCAAACCAGAAACACGTCCTGCAAGCAAACCGGAAACACGTCCTGCAAGCAAACCAGAAACACATCCTGCAGGCAAACCAGAAACGCCTCCTGCAACCAAACCAGAAACACCTCCTGCAAGCAAACCAGAAACACATCCTGCAGGCAAACCAGAAACGCCTCCTGCAAGCAAACCAGAAACACATCCTGCAACCAAACCAGAAACGCACAACCAGCAAGAGGAGAAATAAGAAACAGACCACCTGGAAGAGAAGACAGCAGACCTGGTATCCGTGAGACCACCCGGAAGAGAAGACAGCAGACTAGAAGCGTGAGGCAGGGCAAGAGACGTGAACCAGAAAAACCAGTAGTGTAAGGCAGGCCAAGAGACGTGAAACAGCAGACCAGGAGCGTGAGACCAGAACGTGCAACGGCGTGACTGATCAGAAGCGTGGGGCAGGCCGTGAGACGTGAAACGGCAGACCAGAAGCTTGAGTGCAAGCTGTGAAACCTTGAGACGGTGAAAGCAGGAGCTGTGTGAGACAACCTAGAGAAGGAATTTGGCGAAGCATCGGAAAGAACTCAACGTATTTCTAGATTTCTTCAAGAGAGGTTAGAGAGCGTTGCGGTGAACTTCTAAGCGGCAGTGGAGCAGCCTTTCAATTCAACAGAGGCAAGACAAGCTAGACGAAGGGTAGACACAGTAAGTGACACTCTTTGTATTGTACTTGCTTAGTAATTGCAATAGTGAAAGGAGCAGAAGATTAAGACATCCATTGTAACTGGAATTCTCAAGTATAGTGGATAGTCTCGGTAAGGGAGAGTCCCTACCACCGTGGATGTACGTCACGTTGACGGAACCACGTAAATCTCGTGTGTCCTTAATTTGCTTTACGTTCTGTGTTTTGAATTGAGTTGTGAACGCAGCTAAAGTATCAGCCAACCCATAACCTAACGAAGACCTAAACAAGAACATCCAAATTGTCTATTAGGCAAGGTGTCTGAAAGGTGACTTTGGGGACTATTGTGATTAGTAGGTAGCAATAGATCTACCTTAGTCGAATCTGAGAAAGAGTTCGCTTTTAAGAAGAGATTGAAGTTGTTCACTTTCCTGCGAATTGTGAATTGTGGTGATACTGATTCACCCCCTCTCTCAGTATCACAAACTAGTAGATCCTAGGGTGAAGTTGGGAACTTCAGTAATGCTTTCTATAATTTTAGTCTGCAAACATCTTACTTAAGAAAAAGCATATACAATAGGTCCTAATAAGAAGTTTTCCCACTCCCTTATAGAGATATATGCATAAACCAACATTGAAGTCTAGGATTCCAATTTGTAATTCTTCGTCCACTAAAGTGCTTTTTTATTCAATTGAATTCATTACTTGTATTTTTGTTAAATTAATGTATTCAAATATTATACTTTTCACTCTATTTAAAATGGAACGATATTCACAATGTATTAAAAAAATGAAAAGATTGCATTTTTATAATTTTCAGAATTTTAGAGTCTTATAGGGATAAATGTGTTGTTAATAATCAGTTGAATTTAAACTTTGTAAATTTCTTAATTATCTCCCTTGCCACAATGCAATTTGTAATGATTTTTGTAATTTTAGTCTGCAAACATCTTACTTAACAAAAAAGCAAATACAATGGACCCTAATAAGAAGTTTTCCCACTCCCTTATAGAGATATATGCATAAACCAACATTGAAGTCTAGGATTCCAATTTGTAATATTCAGCCATTAAAGTGCTTTTTTATTCAATTGAGTGCATTACTTGTATTCTTGTTGAATTAACGTATTCAAATATTATACTTTTCACTCAATTTCAAATAAAACGACATGAACAATATAGTAAAAAATGAAAACATTGCATTTTTTCAATTTTCAGAATTTTAGTATCTTATAGGGATAAATGTGTTGGTAATAATGACATGAATTTAAATTTTGTAAATTTCTTAATTATCTCCCTTGCCACAATGCAATTTGTAATGATTTCTATAATTTTAGTCTGCAAACATCTTACTTAAGAAAAAGCATATACAATAGGTGCTAATAAGAAGTTTTCCCACTCCCTTATAGAGATATATGCATAAACCAACATTGAAGTCTAGGATTCCAATTTGTAATTCTTCGTCCACTAAAGTGCTTTTTTATTCAATTGAATTCATTACTTGTATTTTTGTTAAATTAATGTATTCAAATATTATACTTTTCACTCTATTTAAAATGGAACGATATTCACAATGTATTAAAAAAATGAAAAGATTGCATTTTTATAATTTTCAGAATTTTAGAGTCTTATAGGGATAAATGTGTTGTTAATAATCAGTTGAATTTAAACTTTGTAAATTTCTTAATTATCTCCCTTGCCACAATGCAATTTGTAATGATTTTTGTAATTTTAGTCTGCAAACATCTTACTTAACAAAAAAGCAAATACAATGGACCCTAATAAGAAGTTTTCCCACTCCCTTATAGAGATATATGCATAAACCAACATTAAAGTCTAGGATTCCAATTTGTAATATTCATCCATTAAAGTGCTTTTTTATTCAATTGAGTGCATTACTTGTATTCTTGTTGAATTAACGTATTCAAATATTATACTTTTCACTCAATTTCAAATGAAACGACATGAACAATATAGTAAAAAATGAAAACATTGCATTTTTTCAATTTCAGAATTTTAGTATCTTATAGGGATAAATGTGTTGGTAATAATGACATGAATTTAAATTTTGTAAATTTCTTAATTATCTCCCTTGCCACAATGCAATTTGTAATGATTTTTATAATTTTAGTTTGCAAACATCTTACTTAAGAAAAAGCTTATACAATAGATCCTAATAAGAAGTTTTCCCACTCCCTTATAGAGATATATGCATAAACCAACATTGAAGTCTAGGATTCCAATTTGTAATTCTTCGTCCACTAAAGTGCTTTTTTATTCAATTGAATCCATTACTTATATTTTTGTTGAATTAACGTATCCAAATATTATGGTTTTCACTCCATTTAAAATGAAACAAAATTAACAATATATTAAAGAATGAAAACATTGCATTTTTTCAATTTTCAGAATTTTAGAGACTTATAGGGATAAATGTTTTGTTAATAATGACTTGAATTTCAATTTTGTAAATTTCTTAATTATCTCCCTTGCCACAATGCAATTTGTAATGCTTTCTATAATTTTAGTCTGCAAACATCTTACTTAAGAAAAAACATATACAATGGACCCTAATAAGAAGTTTTCCCCCTCCCTTATAGAGATTATACATGACCCAACATTGAAGTTTAGGATTCCAATTTGTAATATTCATCCACTAAAGTGCTTTTTTATTCAATTGAATCCATTACTTGTATTTTTTTTGAATTAACATATTCAAATATTATACTTTTCACTCCATATAAATGTGAAGTTCCCAACTTCACTCTAAGATCTACTAGTCTATGATGCTGAGAGGGGGAGTGAATCGGTATCACACCAAAAAAACTTTGATAATTTAATCCAAAATTGAACTCTTTCCCAAATTCAACTAAGGTAGATTTATTGTTACCCACTGATCACAATAGTCCCCAAAGTTACCTTTTGGACACCTTGCCTATTAGACGAATCGATTGTTCTTGAGTAGGTCTTCTTTTAGGTTGTGGGTTTGATGATTCTTTAGCTGTGTTCACAACTCAATTCAAAACACAGAATGTAAATTCAAAGCAAGGACAAGAGAGATTTACGTGGTTCTGTCAATGTGACGTACTCCACGATTCCGTCAATGTGACGTACTCCACGGTGGTAGAGTTTCTTCCTCTACTGAGACAATCCACTATACTTGAGAACACCAGTGTGGTATTCCTTATGATTACAATGGATGTCTTAATCTTCTACTCCTTTCACTTTTGCAAATACAAAGCAATCACAATACAAAAAGTGTCACTTACTGTGTCTACCCTTCTTTTAGCTTGTGTTGCCTCTGTTTGATTTGAATAGGCTGCTTCACTACCGCTTGGAAGATCACTAAAACACTCTCTAACCTCTCTCAAAGAAATCTGAAAAATTCATTGAGTTCTCTCAAATGCTTCACCGAATTTCTTCTCTGGGTTGTTTCACACAACTCCTGGTCTCACCGTCTCACGACCTGCACTTACGCTTCAGGTCTGGGGTTTCACGTTTCACGGCCTGCCTCATGCTACTGGTCTGCAGTTTCACGTCTCTTGGCCTGCACCACGCTTCTGGTTTGCTGGTTCACATCTCTCGGCCTGCACCACGCTCTTGGTCTGCCGTTTCACGTCTCTTGGCCTACACCACACTTCTGGTTTTGCTGGTTCACGTCTCTCAGCCTGCCTCACGTTTCTGGTTTGGTGTTTCAATTGCCACAATGCAATTTGTAATGATTTATATAATTTTAGTCTGTGAACATCTTACTTAAGAAAAAGCAAATACAATGGACCCTAGGAAGAATTTTTCCCACTCTCCTTTAGAGATATATGTTTGACCCAACATTTAAAATTGTGATTGCTATTTCTAATAATTATCCACAAAAGTGTATTTTATACAATTGAGTTCATTACTTGTATTTTTATTTAATTAAGATATTCAAATAATATACTTTTCACTCCATTTAAAATCAAAGGGCATTAACAATATATTAAAAAAATGAAAACACAGTTTTTTTTTCAATTTTCAGAATTTTAGAGTCTTATTGGGATAAATGTGTTGTTAATAATCAGTTTAATATAATTTTTGTAAATTTCATAATTATCTCAGTTGCCAAAATGTAATTTGTAATGATTTCTAAAATTTTTGTCTATAAACATCTTACTTAAGAAAAAGCAAATACAATAGACTCTAATAGGAAGTTTCCCAACTCCCTTGTAGAGATATATGCATGATCCAACATTGAAAATTGTGATAGCTATTTATAATTTTACTCCACAAAAGTGTATTTTATACAATTGAGTTCATTACTTGTATTTTTGCTAAATTAACATATTCAAATAATAAACTTTCACTCCATTTAAAATGAAAGGGCATTAACAATATATTAGAAAATCAAATCATTGCATTTTTTCAATTTTCAGAATTTTAAAGTCTTATGGGGATAAGTGTATTATTAATAATGTGTTGAATATAAATTTGTAAATTTCATAATTATCTCCCTTGCCACAATACAATTTGTATTGATTTTTATAACTTTAGTCTACAAACATATTACTTAAGAAGAAGCAAAAACAATGGACCCTAATAACTAACATCTTATTTGATTTCCCACTCCCCTCTAGAGATATATGTTTGACCCAACATTTGAAAATTGTGATCGTTATTTATAATATTTATCCACAAAAGGGTATTTATACAATTGAGTTCATTATTTGTATTTTATAGAATTAACATATTCAAATAATAAACTTTTCACTCTGTTTAAAATGAAAGGGCATTAACAATATATTGAAAAATCAAATCATTTCATTTTTTCAATTTTCAGAATTTAGAGTCTGATAGGAATAAATGTGTTGTTAATAATCAGTTGAATTTAAATTTTGTAAATTTCTTAATTATCTCCTATGTCACAATGCAATTTGTAATGATTTCTATAATTTTAATCTGCAAACATCTTACATAAGAAAGAGCAAATACAATGAACCCTAATATGCTTGACCTAACATTGAAAATTGTGATTGCTATTTATAATATTTATCCGCAAAAGTGTATTTTATACAATTGAGTTCATTACTTGTATTTTGTTGAATTAACATATTCAATATTATGCTTTTCACTCCGTTTAAAATGAAAGGCCATTAACAATATATTAAAAAATCAAAATATTGTATTTTTTGAATTTTCAGAGTTTTTGAGTCTGATAAGGGTAAATATCTTGTTAATAATCAATTGAATTTAAATTTTGTAAATTTCTTAATTATCTCTGAAGTTCCCAACTTCACCCTAGGATCTACTAGTTTGTGATACTGAGAGGGGGGTGAATCAGTATCACCACAATTCACAATTCGCAGGAAAGTGAACAACTTCAATCTCTTCTTAAAGCGAACTCTTTCTCAGATTCGACTAAGGTAGATCTATTGCTACCTACTAATCACAATAG
This sequence comes from Bruguiera gymnorhiza, assembly GCA_020883675.1. Taxonomy (NCBI): domain Eukaryota; kingdom Viridiplantae; phylum Streptophyta; class Magnoliopsida; order Malpighiales; family Rhizophoraceae; genus Bruguiera; species Bruguiera gymnorhiza. The sequence continues at coordinate 63,803 of JAIRCJ010000377.1, forward strand.
TCCCCAAAGTCACCTTTCAGACACCTTGCCTAATAGACAATTCGGATGTTCTTGTTTAGGTCTTCGTTAGGTTATGGGTTGGCTGATACTTTAGCTGCGTTCACAACTCAATTCAAAACACAGAACGTTAAAGCAAATTAAGGACACACGAGATTTACGTGGTTCCGTCAACGTGACGTACATCCACGGTGGTAGGGACTCTCCCTTACCGAGACTATCCACTATACTTGAGAATTCCAGTTACAATGGATGTCTTAATCTTCTGCTCCTTTCACTATTGCAATTACTAAGCAAGTACAATACAAAGAGTGTCACTTACTGTGTCTACCCTTCGTCTAGCTTGTCTTGCCTCTGTTGAATTGAAAGGCTGCTCCACTGCCGCTTAGAAGTTCACCGCAACGCTCTCTAACCTCTCTTGAAGAAATCTAGAAATACGTGAGTTCTTTCCGATGCTTCGCCAAATTCCTTCTCTAGGTTGTCTCACACAAGCTCCTGCTTTCACCGTCTCAAGGTTTTCACAGCTTGCACTCAAGCTTCTGGTCTGCCGTTTCACGTCTCACGGCCTGCCCCACGCTTCTGATCAGTCACGCCGTTGCCACGTTCTGGTCTCACGCTCCTGGTCTGCTGTTTCACGTCTCTTGGCCTGCCTTACACTACTGGTTTTTCTGGTTCACGTCTCTTGCCCTGCCTCACGCTTCTAGTCTGCTGTCTTCTCTTCCGGGTGGTCTCACGGATACCAGGTTCTGCTGTCTTCTCTTCCGGGTGGTCTGTTTCTTATTTCTCCTCTTGCTGGTTGTGCGTTTCTGGTTTGGTTGCAGGATGTGTTTCTGGTTTGCTTGCAGGAGGCGTTTCTGGTTTGCCTGCAGGCATGTATTCTGGTTTGCTTGCAGGACGTGTTTCTGGTTTGCTTGCAGGACGTGTTTCTGGTTTGCTTGCAGGAGGTTTGCACGTTCTGGGTTGCTCTCCCGGTGGTGACGTTTCTGGTTTGCTCTCTCTGGTGGTGGTGTTTTTGATCTCTTGCCGTTTCTGCTCTCTCTTCCTTTTGGCCGGTTGCTGTAGGGTTGCTGTTTATTATTCAATTGTGTTGGCCCTCTTCCCTAGTTTTGTCTTCCAAGGCCTTTATATACTCTCTTCCATGAAACCCTAATAGGGCTTACATGGTGGATTTACGTTCTTGCCCTTACACAGCAGATTTACTTTCTTGCCCTTCAATGTAGCTTTACTTTCTTGCCCTTCCATGTGGCTTTACTTTCTTGCCCTTCAATGTGGCTTTACTTTCTTGCCCTTCCATGTGGCTTTACTTTCTTGCACACTTAACCCTAGTTGACAACAATTACAACCCATACAAGGCTGTGGAACAACAATCTCCCCCTTTGTAATTGTTGGCAACACTCATAACAAAAGTCATTATGCAGCAGTCCTTCATAATCTTCTTAGAGTAATAATCCAGAAGTAGATGGATTACAACTCTCCCTAAATATGCACTCCCCCTTCCTTAACAGCTCCCCCTGCACTATTGCTTCTCTCCCCCTTTGCCAATCAATTACAAATCTGAAAAACTCGCAAAGTAGAGATGGAGGATTCACCTGATTTTCAGGCTTGAGGAGGCATTCGCACAGACAGACTCATTCTGTGCTTTTCAAACAGCTCTGTGGACAGAGATTTAGTTAGATCTTGTGAAGCCTCTTCAATAGATTTAGGTTCAACTTGTGAGAGTAAAGCAATAGCTCCCACAATTCTTCTTCTTGTTGTAACTCCTGCTGATGGGTCACCTATGATCTGATTTTCTTGATGAGCACTGGTCCACGTTTTCTTTGGCTTTCTTTCTTGCACAGTCTTAGTTGCAAGAGGATCTCTTTCTTCATCAATCACATACAAATTTCCAACTGTTCTCTTCCCGGCTGCAACAGTATTGCCTTCTTTACTCTTTACCTGGCAACCTGTTTTTGTGATATTACCTTATGGTCTTCATTGCATAGTTTGCTGATAGATGCTAGATTATATCTAAGTCCTTCAACGTGCAGAACATCTTTCAGCTTTCCTCTTCCAATGTTTATTGACCCCTGACCATTGATGTTGAGTGAATCATCATTGCCAAACTTGACTCTGCCTTCTCCTTGACTTGTTTAGCTTTGACAATTTACTCTTGTCTCCCGTCATGTGTGAAGTGCATCCACTGTCAAGGATCCACTGCTTATCCTTGTAGTCAGCTTTGAGTGCAATTTCAGCTATATTAGTCACCTCCCTTTTAGCTTTATATTCCTTCTTTTGAATTGGCTGGAAGATAGCTTTCTCCTTTTTCTCAGCTTTGACTACACCGCTTGTTTTCACTATGCCATTGAGTGCCTTCTCTTGCTCAGGGAGAAGTGTCATGCATCTCTTGGCATTATGGTCATCCTGCCCACACCTTTCACACTGTTCCAAGTCTCCCAATATAGCAAACTTGTTCTTTGAAACCACTGGTTTGGGCTTCCACCAACAATCCTTGTCAGTGTGTCCTTGCTTTTTACAGTATGTGCAAGAACTCACGACAGGTGTTTCTCCTCTGAATTTTGTATTGTCTCCCCCTGTATACAGCATCATATCTTCTCAAGTTGGAGACATATACTGGCCTTCTCCACCAGCAGTTACTTGCCTTATGACCCCAAACTCCACAATAAAGACAGTGACCTTGAAACTGCCTCTTCTTGGGTCTAATCACAGCTTGTTTTCTTTTGTTCATTACTTGCTGTGTAGGCAACGTGGCTGGCTTCTTTGCTTGTGTGGCTTCATTTCAGCTACCTTTTTCTCCTTCTTCTGTTCAGCCATAGCCCTTTGCTGGCTGATCTTCTTTTCTTCATTTTTGTTTGCCACCCTAGGTTGCTTCTTCAAATCCTCTTTATTCTCAGCTATCTTCTCCTGAGTCACAACCTTCTCTTTCAACTTCTGTGGCACATTCTTATTATCTTTAGGCAATGCAGCCTCAGATTGCTGCACTTTCTCTTCATTCTTCTTTTCTCTTGCAGAACTTGTTCTCCTATCATTTCAAGCTTCTGCACGTTCTCTTCACTCCTTTTGAGTTGTTGCTGAAGTCTCAGCAACTCTATCTCCATTTCTTCAATTGTTGAAGTCCTTGAGCCAAGCTCCATAGTAAGGTCTTCACATATTTTGATATGTTCTTCAAATCTTCTCTTCAAGTCAATATGTTCAGCCCTTATTTCATCCTTTTGACTTTCAGCTTCCTCAGACTTTGCTTCAACTTGTTTTATGTGGGCCTCTAACCTTCTTATGGTTCTGCCCCTTCTGATTATCTCCTTTGAAGCTGCTTCCAACTCAGCTTCAAAATCTGGTTCTTCTTCATCAACCTCCTCTTCCTCTTCAGAGGTTGAACTACCACCTTGAGTTGATGCCATAAAGGCATGCTCATCTGATGAGTCTACATCTTCCTCCTCATCGGCTTCTTTTGTCTGGCTCACATAACTCTTGAATGAGCTCTCTCTTCTTCTTCTTCTGTGGGCTAGCAGTCTTCTTGCTGGACTTCCTTGACTTGAATGATGGTCTTCTCCATTTTGAATTCTGCTCATCATCCCATCCTCTCATCTTCATCATCAAGTTTCACTTTGCACTGAGAAGCAAAGTGTCCAGTCTGTCCACAACGATAACATCTCAAGGACAACTGTCCTTTTCCCTTCTTAGACCCCCTTTTGAATTTTCTTGTGAAGTATGCCAACACTTCACCTTCACTTTCTTCCTCATCATCATCATCATCCTCGCTGGATGATTCTTCCTCTTCTTTTATCTTCAAGTGTTTCATAGCTTTGAAAGCTGCCTCCTTTGATACTTTGACGTTGAGGAGCTTCTCAGTTGACTTTATTCTCATCTCATATGCAATGAGATTGCATGGAGATCATGCAGAGAACATGGAATTGAGATCTCTACTCTCCTCTATGGCTGCCACCTTTGAGGCAAACCTCTCAGGCCAGAATTCTCAGAATTTCTTCACAATAGATGAGTCCTTCTTGTTCTTCCCATGACTTCTAAGATCCGTTTACAGCATCAATAACCCTGGTGAAGAACTCTTGGACTGTCTCATTTTTCTGCATTTCTGAGAGATTCATATCTCTCCTTGAAAACTTGAAGCTTGGCCTCCTTCATTCTGCCATCACCTTCATAGACTTTCTGCAATCTGTCCCATATCTCCTGGCAGATTTGCAGTCCATAACTTTAGCATATTCAGCATCTGTCAATGCTGAAATGATGACATTTGAGGCCTTCCCATTTATCTCAAACTGTCTTAATGCCTCTGGGGTTGGATCTTTACCTTCTTCTGGAGGCTCAAAACCCTCCTGTACAGATTTCCCACGTTCATGCCATGGTTGCAAATACCACCTGCTCATTCTCGCTCTCCACATATGGTAGTTGGTTCCGTTGAAGATTGAACCTTCTTGCTGTAAGTAGTGCTGGTGTTGGTACCGGCGTCCATTTCTCAGTATGCTAAACAAGGTGAAACTTCTGGAGCTCTTCAAACTAGTACACCAAGCTGTTAAGCTTTATCCTGGTGAACCTGTGCTCTGATACAATTGAGTTCCCAACT
>JAIRCJ010000640.1:0-19142 GCA_020883675.1 Bruguiera gymnorhiza
CAAGTTGAAGCAAAGTCTGAGAAGCTGAGTCAAAAGGATGAAATAAGGGCTGAATATTGACTTGAAGAGAAGATTTGAAGAACAGATCAAAATATGTGAAGACCTTTACAATGGAGCTGGCTCAAGGACTTCAAAAATTGAAGAAATGGAGAAAGAGTTGCTGAGACTTCAGCAACAACTCAAAAGGAGTGAAGAGAACGTGCAGAAGCTTGAAATGATAGGAGAAACAAGTTCTGCAAGAGAAAAGAAGAATGAAGAGAAAGTGCAGCAATCTGAGGCTGCATTGCCTAGAGATAATAAGAATGTGCACAGAAGTTGAAAGAGAAGGTTGTGACTCAGGAGAAGATAGCTGAGAATAAAGAGGATTGAAGAAGCAACTAGGGTGGCAAACAAAATGAAGAAAAGAAGATCAGCCAGCAAAGGGCTATGGCTGAAAGAAGAAGAAGAAAAAGGTGGCTGAAATGAAAGCCACACAAGCAAAGAAGCCAGCCACGTTGCCTACATAGCAAGTAATGAACAAAAGAAAACAAGCTGTGATAGACCCAAGAAGAGGCAGTTTCAAGGTCACTGTCTTTATTGTGGAGTTTGGGGTCATAAGGCAAGTAACTGCTGGTGGAGAAGGCCAGTATATGTCTCCAACTTGAGAAGATACGATGCTGCATACAGGGGGAGACAATACAAAATTCAGAAGAGAACACCTGTTATGAGTTCTAGCACATACTGTAAAAAGCAAGGACACACTGATAAGGATTGTTGGTGGAAGCCCAAACCAGTGGTTTCAAAAAACAAGTTTGCTATATTGGCACACTTGGAACAGTGTGAAAGGTGTGGGCAGGATGGCCATAATGCCAAGAGATGCATGACACTTCTCCGTAAGCAAGAGAAGGCACTCAATGGCATAGTGAAAGCAATTAGTACAGTGAAAGCAATTAGTGCAGTCAAACCTGAGAAAAAGGAGAAAGCTATCATCAGGCCAGTTCAAAAGAAGGAATATAAAGCTAAAAGGGAGGTGGTTAATATAGCTGAAATTGCACTAAAGGTTGACTACAGGGATAAGCAGTGGATCCTTGATAGTGGTGCACTTCACACATGACAGGAGACAAGAGTAAATTATCAAACTGAACAAGTTAAGAGAAGGCAGAGTCAAGTTTGACAATGATGATTCACTCAACATCAGTGGTCAAGGGTCAGTAATATTGGAAAAGGAAAGCTGAAAGATGTTCTGCATGTTGAAGGACTCAAATATAATCTAGCATTTGTCAGCCAACTTTGCAATGAAGACCATAAAGTGATATTCATAAAAACAGGTTGCCAAGTAAAGAGTAAAGAGGACAATACTGTTGCAGTTGGGAAAAGAACAGCTGGAAATTTATATGTAATTGATGAGGACAAGACAAACAATTGTTTACTTACAAAAGAAGAAGAAAATCAACTCTGGCATCGGAGGCTGGGACACTTAACATAGAAGAACATGAGGAAGCTGACCACTACTCATGCAATCAGAGACATTCCAGACCTTAAGAGACAGAAGGAGTATGTCTGCTCAACATGCTCTAAAGGAAAACAGGTCAGAAAGCAGTATAAGACCAAAGAGGTCAGTTTTAAAGCAGTGCTTGACATTGTGCATACTGATTTGTGTGGGCCGATGAGAACAAAAGGGTTGAATGGTGAGAGGTAGTTCATCTTATTTGTTGATGATTATTCCAGAAGGACCTACATCATGCACCTCACACATAAGTCAGAAGTTTTGAAATGCTTCAAGAGATACAGAAGATTGGCTGAAAATGAGAGTGAAAAGAAGATCAAAGTATTGAGGTCAGATCAAGGCACTGAATTCACAAATGGAGCTTTTGAAGATTACCTTGAGAAGCATGGAATTTACCGTCAGATGGCAGCAACAAGAACTCCTCAACAGAACGGGGTGGTAGAGAGGAAAAATAGAGCTGTGGTTGAAATGGCAAGAACTCTACTACTGGAATGCAAGCTTTACACAAGATTTTGGACAGAAGCAACATTTACAGCCGTGCACCTATTGAACAGAGTTTCACTAAGGCCCAATATTGATAAGACTCTATATGAGCTATGGAGTAGGAAGAAGACAACAGCCAAGTATCTTAGAATCTTTGGCAGCCCATGTTTTGTGAAGAACAAGGAGCAAAACTTGGGAAAATTCCATGCTAGGTCAGATGAAGGCATCTTTGTGGGATACTCAGCAAAGACAAAAGGTTACAGAGTTTTTTTGCATAAACTGGGAAAAGTGGTCACTTCCAGTGATGTGAGAATAGATGAAAACTGGAAAACAACGCATAATGGAGAAGCTAAGGATAGTGAAGAAGATGACTTCAAGATAGATGAAGAATCTGACCAATATGAAGAAGTGGGAAAAGAAGTAAGTTCAGACTCAGAGAAGAGTGAGTCTGAAGATGAAAAAGGAGATTCTCTTGCAATTAAGACTGTGCAAGAAAGAAAGACAAAGAAGACATGGACCAGTGCTCATCAAGGAAATCAGATAATAGGTGACTCATCAGCAGGAGTTACAACAAGAAGAAGAATTGTGGGAGCTACTGCTTTACTCTCACAAGTTGAACCTAAATCTGTTAAAGAGGCTGCACAAGACAAAGCCTGGATCAAAGCTATCAATGAGGAGCTGGATCAAATCGAGAAGAATGAAACATAGGAGCTGGTTCCAAGACCCATTAACAAGAATGTCATAGGAACAAAATGTGTGTTTAAAAATAAACACAATGAAGATGGCAAGGTGGTGAGGAACAAGGCTAGGTTGGTTTGCAAAGGCTACACTCAGATAGAAGGAGTAGATGTTGATGAAACTTTTGCACCAATAGCAAGGTTGGAAACTATCAGAATGTTCTTAGCTTTGGCAGCACATAAGAGGTATAAAGTTTACCAGATGGATGTGAATTCAGCCTTTCTGAATGGGCTCCTGAAAGAAGAAGTGTATATTGAACAACCCGATGGAGTACAAATCAATGAGGATGAGACACGTGTGCAAGCTGAAGAAAGCCTTATATGGCCTTAAACAAGCCCCAAGAGTGTGGTACAGCAGGGTGGATGCGTATTTAAGAAGGTTAAACTTTAGAAGAGGAACAGTTGATAATAACCTATATGTGTTCAACTCAGAGAAAGGCCAACTGATAACCATAGTATATGTAGATGACATCATCTTTGGAGGGGATCACTCTAAGTTATGCCAAGAATTTGCACAGAAGATGAGTGAGGAATTTGAGATGTCATTGATTGGAGAAATGACTTACTTTCTTGGATTACAAATAAAACAATGTGAAGAAGGTATTTTTATTTCTCAGACAAAATATGCCAAAGAGATGCTGAAAAAGTTTGGCATGGAGGATAGCAGACCTGTCAATACCCCTATGCAAGTAGGCTGCAAGTTAACAAACGATCAGAAAGGAAGGAGTACAAGCCCTACAAAATACAGGAAGATGATAGGGAGCCTTCTGTACCTTACAGCATCAAGGCCTGATCTCATGCAAGCTGTGTGCATCGCCAGCAGATTCCAAGCTGATCTTAAGGAATCTTATGTATTGGCAGTGAAAAGAATCCTAAGATACCTCAAGGGGACACTGGAAATGGGCTTATGGTATCCTACCATGGATTCTGTAAAACTACGAGCATACACTGATGTAGACTGGGCAGGAAGCACAGATGATAGAAAATCAACCAGTGGCTGTAGCTTCTACTTGGGTTCAAAGTGTGTTGCATGGCTAAGTAGAAAGCAAAACAATGTTGCTTTGAGCACAGAGGAGGCTGAGTATATGGCTGCTTGTGCAGCATGTACTCAGGTGATATGGATGCAAAGACAATTGGCCGATTTGGGTGTTGAAGTGAAGTTACCAGTGAGTGTACTTTGTGATAATCAAAGTGCAATTGATCTTAGCAAGAATCCAGTTCAACATTCAAGGAGCAAGCATATTGACATCCGGTATCACTTTATCAAGGATCAAGTGAAAGAGGGAACAATTCAGTTGGAGTATGTAGGTACTAAAGATCAAATCTCAGATATTCTAACTAAACCTTTGTCCACATAGCTGTTTGAAAAGCACAGAATGAGTCTGTCTGTGCAAATGGCTCCTCAAGCCTGAAGTTCAGGTGAATCCTCCATCTCTACTTTGCAAGTTTTTCAAATTTGTAATTAGTTGGCAAAGGGGGAGAGAAGCAACAATGCAGGGGGAGCTGTTAAGGAAGGGGGAGTGCATATTTAGGGGGAGTTGTAATCCATCTGCTTCTGGATTATTACTCTAAGAAGATTATGAAAGACTGCTGCATAATGGCTTTTGTTATGAGTGTTGCCAACAATTACAAAGGGGGAGATTGTTGTTCCCATAGCCTTGTATGGGTTGTAATTGTTGTCAACTAGGGTTAAGTGTGCAAGAGAGTAAAGTCACATGGAAGGGCAAGAAAGTAAATCCGCCGCGTAGGGCAAGAACATAAATCCGCCATGTAAGCCCCATTAGGGTTTCATGGAAGAGAGTATATAAAGGCCTTGGAAGACAAAACTAGGGTAGAGGGCCAACACAATTGAAAAAACAGCAACCCTACAACAACCGGCCAAAAGGAAGAGAGAGCAGAACGACAAGAGATCAGAAACGACACCACCGGGAGAGCAAACCAGAAACGTCACCACCGAGAAAGCAAACCAGAAACACGTCCTACAAGCAAACCAGAAACCCCTCCTGCAAGCAAACCAGAAACCCCTCCTGCAAGCAAACCAGAAACACATCCTGCAAGCAAACCAGAAACGCCTCCTGCAAGCAAACCAGAAACACATCCTGCAAGCAAACCAGAAACGCACAACCAGCAAGAGGAGAAATAAGAAACAGACCACCCGGAAGAGAAGATAGTAGACCTGGTATCCGTGAGACCACCCGGAAGAGAAGATAGTAGACCTGGTATCCGTGAGACCACTCGGAAGAGAAGACAGCAGACTAGAAGCGTGAGGCAGGCTGAGAGACGTGAAACAGCAGACCAGAAGCGTGGGACTAGAACGTGCAACGGCGTGACTGATCAGAAGCGTGGGGCAGGCCGTGAGACGTGAAACGGTAGACCAGAAGCTTGAGTGCAAGCTGTGAAACCGTGAGATGGTGAAAGCAAGAGTTGTGTGAAACAACCTAGAGAAGGAATTCAGCGAAGCATTGGAAAGAACTCAACGTATTTCCAGATTTCTTCAAGAGAGGTTAGAGCGTTGCGGTGAACTTCTAAGCGGCAGTGGAGCAGCCTTTCAATTCAACAGAGGCAAGACAAGCTAGAAGAAGGATAGACACAGTAAGTGACACTCTTTGTATTGTACTTACTTAGTAATTGCAATAGTGAATGGAGTAGAAGATTAAGACATCCATTGTAACTAGAATTCTTAAGTATAGTGGATAGTCTCAGTAAGGGAGAGTCCCTACCACCGTGGATGTACGTTACATTGATGGAACCACATAAATCTCGTGTGTCCTTAATTTGCTTTACGTTCTGTGTTTTGAATTAAGTTGTGAACGCAGCTAAAGTATCAGCCAACCCATAACCTAACGAAGACCTAAACAAGAACATCTGAATTGTCTATTAGGCAAGGTGTCTGAAAGGTGACTTTGGGGACTATTGTGATTAGTAGGTAGCAATAGATCTACCTTAGTCGAATCTGAGAAAGAGTTCACTTGTAAGAAGAGATTGAAGTTGTTCACTTTCCTACGAATTGCGAATTGTGGTGATACTGATTCACCCCCCCTCTCAGTATCATAAACTAGTAGATCCTAGGGTGAAGTTGGGAATTTCAAGAACCTTCTTATAACAGTCCATTACACTTACTTTTTCTTCAGTGATTTGCCTGAAAATTATATAAATCATTCCAAATTATGTTAGGGCAAAGAAGACAATTTAGAAAATTGCAAAATTGAAATTCAACAGAGTATTGACAATTCAGTTATCCCTACCAGATTTTAAAATACTAAAAATTGCAAAATTGAAATATTTTAATTTTTAAATTTATTGTTAATGTCGTTTGATTTAATTGGTGAGAAAAATGTTATATGTGAAAAATATAATATTTGAATATGTTAATTGAACAAAAATACAAGTAATAGACTTAATTGCCTAAAAGACACTTTAGTAGATCAATATTATAAATAGCAATCCCAAGTTTCAAGGTTGTGTGAAGCATATATTCCTAGATGGGAATGGGGAACCATCTTATTAGGGTCCATTGCTTTTCCTTTTTCTCAAGTAATTTGTCTGAAACCAAGAATTCTATAAATCATTTCAAATTGCATTGAGGAAAAGGAGACAATTAAGAAAATTGCAAAATTTAAATTCAATAGATTATTTACAATTTATTTGTCCCTGGTAGATTTTAAAATTCTAAAAATTGCAAAAATGCAATATTTTGAGTTTTAAATTTGTTGTTAATGTCGTTTGATTTGATTGGCGAGAAAAATACAATATTTGAATATGTCAATTGAACAAAAATGCAAGTAATGGACTAAATTACATAAAATACGCTTTAGTGGATGAATATTATAAATAGCAATCCCAAGTTTCAATATTGTGTTAAGCATATACCCCTGGATAGGAGTGCAGAACGTTCTTATTACAGTGAATTGCTTTTGCTTTTTCTTAAGTAATTTGCCTGAAGATTATATAAATTATTTCAAATTGCGTTGAGGCAAAGGAGACAATTTAGAAAATGGAAAAATTTAAATTCAATAGAGTATTGACAATTCACTGATCCCTAAAAGATTTTAAAATTTGAAAAATTGCAAAATTGAAATATTTTGATTTTTAAGTTTAATGTTAATGTCGTTCAATTTAATTGGTGAGAAAAATATAATATATGAAAAATATAATATTTGAATATGTTAATTAAACAAAAATACCAGTAATGGACTCAATTGCATAAATGACACTTTAGTGGATAAATATTATAAATAGAAATCTCAAGTTTCAAGGTTGTGTGAAGCATATATCCCTCGATGGGAGTGCGGAACAATCTTACTAGAGTCCATTGCTTTTCCTATTTCTTAAATAATTTGTCTGAAGACAGGAATTCTATAAATCATTTAAAATTGCATTGAGGCAAAGGAGACAATTAAGAAAATTGAAAAATTTAAATTAAATAGATTATTGACAATTTATTTATCCCTAGTAGATTTTAAAATTCTAAAAATTACAAAAATGCAATATTTTGATTATTCAATTTGTTATTAATGTGGTTTGATTTGATTGGTGAGAAAAATACAATATTTGAATAAGTTAATTGAACAAAAATACAAGTAATGGACTCAATTGCATAAAATAGACATTAGTAGATGTATATTATAAATAAGAATCCTAAGTTTCAATGTTCGGTTAAGCATATATCCTTATATGCGAGTGCAGAACCTTTTTATAACAATCCATTACACTTACTTTTTCTTCAGTGATTTGCCTGAAAATTATATAAATCATTCCAAATTACGTTGGGGCAAAGAAGACAATTTAGAAAATTGCAAAATTGAAATTCAATAGAGTATTGACAATTCAGTTATCCCTACCAGATTTTAAAATACTAAAAATTGCAAAATTGAAATATTTTAATTTTTAAATTTATTGTTAATGTTGTTTGATTTAATTGGTGAGAAAAATGTTATATGTGAAAAATATAATATTTGAATATGTTAATTGAACAAAAATACAAGTAATAGACTCAATTGCCTAAAAGACACTTTAGTGGATCAATATTATAAATAGCAATCCCAAGTTTCAAGGTTGTGTGAAACATATATTTCTAGATAGGAGTGGGGAACCATCTTATTAGGGTCCATTGCTTTTCCTTTTTCTTAAGTAATTTGTCTGAAGCCAAGAATTCTATAAATCATTTCAAATTGCATTGAGGAAAAAGAGACAATTAAGAAAATTGCAAAATTTAAATTCAATAGATTATTTACAATTTATTTGTCCCTAGCATATTTTAAATTTCTAAAAATTGCAAAAATGCAATATTTTGAGTTTTAAATTTGTTCTTAATATCGTTTGATTTGATTGGTGAGAAAAATATAATATGCAAAAAATATAATATTTGAATATGTTAATTGAACAAAAATATAAGTAATGGACTTAATTGCATAAAATACACTTTAGTGGATGAATATTATAAATAGCAGTCCCAAGTTTCAATATCGTGTTAAGCATATATCTCTAGATGTGAGTGCAGAACCTTTTTATTATAGTCGATTGCTTTTGCATTTTCTTAAATAATTTGCCATAAGATAATATAAATTATTTCAAATTGCGTTGAGGTAAAGGATACAATTCCGAAAATTGCAAAATTTAAACTGAATAAGGTGTTGACGATTCATTTATCCCTAACAAATTTCAAAATTCAAAAAAGTGCAAAATTGAAATATTTTGATTTTTTAATTTAATGTAAATGTCGTTTGATTTAATTAGTGAGAAAAATATGATATGTGAAAAATATAATATTTGAATATATTAATTGAACAAAAATACAAGTAATGGACTCAATTGCATAAAATACACTTTAGTGGATGAATATTATAAATAGGAAACCCAAGTTTCAATCTTGTGTTAAGCATATATCCCTAGATGGGAGTGCAGAACCTTCTTATTACAGTCCTTTGCTTTTGCCTTTTCTTAAGTAATTTGCCTGAAAATTATATAAATCATTTCAAATTGCGTTGAGGCAAACGAGACAATTCAGAAAATTGCAAAAGTGAAATTCAACAGAGTATTGACAATTTATTTATCCCTAGTAGATTTTAAAATTCTAAAAATTGCAATATTTTGATTTTTAAATTTATTATCAGTGTCATTTGACTTGATTGGTGAGAAAAATATAATATATGAAAAATATAATATTTGAATATGTCAATTGAACAAAAATAGAAGTAATGTACTCAATTGCATAAAAGACACTTTAGTGGATCAATATTATAAATAACAATCTCAAGTTTAAAGGTTGTGTGAAGCATATATCCCTATATGGGAGTTGGGAACCATATTATTAGGGTCCATTGCTTTTCCTTTTTCTTAAGTTATTTGTCTGAAGACAAGAATTCTATAAATCATTTCAAATTGCATTGAGGCAAAGGAGACAATTCAGAAAATTGCAAAATTTAAATTTGACAGATTATTGATAATTTATTTAATTCTTGCAAATTTTAAAAGTTTAAAAATTGCAAAAATGCAATGTTTTGATTTTTAAATTTATTTTTAAGATTTGATTTAATTGGTGAGAAAAACACAATTTAATTGAAAAAAAATACAAGTAATGGACTCAATTGCATAAAATACACTTTAGTGGATGAAAATTATCAATAGCAATCCCAAGTTTCAATGTTATGTTAAGCATATATCCCTAAATGGGAGTACAAAACCTTCTTATTACAGTCCATTGCTTTTACTTTTTCATAAGTAATTTGCCTGATAATTATATAAATCATTTCAAATTGCGTTAAGGCAAAAGAGACAATTTAGAAAATAGCAAAATTTAAATTCAACAGAGAATTGACAATTCATTTATCCCTAGCAAATTTTAAAATTCTAGAAATTGCAAAAATGCAATATTTTGATTTTTAAATTTATTGTTAATGTCGTTTGATTTGATTGGTAAGAAAAATATAATATGTCAAAAATATAATATTTGAATATGTTAATTGAACAAAAATAAAAATAATGGACTCAATTGCATAAAAGACACTTTCGTGGATGAATATTATAAATAGCAATCTCAAGTTTCAAGGTTGTTTGAAGCATATTTTCCCAGATGGGAGTGCGGAACCATCTTATTAGCGTCCATTGCTTTTCCTTTTTCCTAAGTAATTTGTCTGAAGACAATAATTATATAAATCATTTGAAATTGCATTAAGGCAAAGGAGACAATTAAGAAAATTGCAAAATTATAATTATGCAGATTATAGACAATTTTTTTATCCCTAGCATATTTTAAAATTCTAAAAATTGCAAACATGCAATATTTTGATTTTTAAATTTATTGTTAATGTCGTTTGATTTGATTGGTGAGAAAAATAGAATATTTGAATTTGTTAATTGAACAAAAATACAAGTAATAGACTCAATTGCATAAAATACACGTTAGTAGATGAATATTAAAAATAGCAATCCCAAGTTTTAATGTTCTGTTAAGCATATATCCCTAAATGGCATTGCAGAACCTTCTTATTACAATCCATTGCTTTTGCTTTTTCTTAAGTAATTTGCCTGAAAATTATATAAATTATTTCAAATTGCGTTGAGGCAAAGGAGACAATTCAAAAAATTTCAAAATTTAAATTCAACAGAGTATGGACAATTCATTTATCCCTTCCAGATTTTAAAATTATAAAATTGCAAAAATGGTGAGAAAAATAAATATTTCAATATGTTAATTGAATGGTGAGAAAAATAAAATATTTCAATATGTTAATTGAACAAAAATATAAGTAATGGACTCAATTGCATAAAATATACTTTAGTGGAAGAATATTATAAATAACAATCCCACGTTTTAATGTTGTGTTAAGCATATATCCCTAGATTAGAGTGCAGAACCTTCTTATTACAATCCATTGCTTTTGCTTTTTCTTAAGTAATTTGCATGAAAATTATATAAATCATTTCAAATTGCGTTGAGTCAAACGAGACAATTCAAAAAATTGCAAAATTTAAATTCAATAGAGTATTGACAATTCATTTATTCTTAGCATATTTTAAAATTTCAAAAATTGCAAAAATGCAATATTTAGATTTTTAAATTTATTGTTAATGTCGTTTGATTTGACTGGTGAGAAAAATATAATATATGAATACGTTATTTGAACAAAAATACAAGTAATGCACTCAAGTGCATAAAATACACTTTATTGGATGAATATTATAAATAGCAATCCCACGTTTCAATGTTATGTGAAACATATATCCCTAGACGGGAGTGCAAAACCTACTTATTACAATCCATTGCTTTTGCTTTTTCTTAAGTAATTTGCCTGAAGATTATATAAATCATTTCAAATTGCGTCGAGGCAAAGGAGACAATTTAGAAAATTGCAAAATTTGAATTTAATAGAGTATTGACAATTCATTTATCCCTCGAAGATTTTAATATTCTAAAAATTTCAAAAATGCAATATTTTGATTTTTAAATTTATTGTTAAAGTCGTTTGATTTGATTGGTGAGAAAAATACAATATTTGAATTTGTTAATTTAACAAAAATACAAGTAATGGACCCAATTGCATAAAATACACTTTGGTGGATGAATATTATGAATAACAATTCCAAGTTTCAAAATTGTGTTAAGTATATATCCCAAGATGGGAGTGCAGAACCTTCTTATTACAGTTCATTGCTTTTGCTTTTTCTTAAGTAATTTGCCTGAAGATTATATAAATCATTTCAAATTGCGTTAAGGCAAAGGAAACCATTCAAAAAATTACAAAATTTAAATTCAACAGACTATTGACACTTCATTTATCCCTAGAAAATTTTATAATTCTAAAAATTGCAAAAATGCAATATTTTGATCTTTCAATTTATTGTTAATGTCCTTGGATTTAATTGGTGAGAAAAATACAATATTTGAATATGTTAATTGAAGAAAAATACAAGGGACTCAATTGCATAAAATGCACTTTAGTGGATGAATATTATAAATAGCAATCCCACGGTTCAATGTTATGTGAAGCATATATCCCTAGATGAGAGTACAGAATCTCCTTATTACAGTCCATTGCTTTTACTTTTTCTTAAGTAATTTGCCTGAAGATTATATAAATCATTTCAAATTACTTTGAGGCAAAGGAGAAATTAA
Organism: Bruguiera gymnorhiza; assembly: GCA_020883675.1. Taxonomy (NCBI): domain Eukaryota; kingdom Viridiplantae; phylum Streptophyta; class Magnoliopsida; order Malpighiales; family Rhizophoraceae; genus Bruguiera; species Bruguiera gymnorhiza. Next base: position 11,822 of record JAIRCJ010000640.1, read on the forward strand.
GAAAATTGCAAAATTATAATTCTGCAAATTGTTGACAATTTATTTATCACTAGCAGATTTTAAAAATTTAAAAATTACAAAAATGCAATATTTTGATTTTTAAATTTATTGTTAATGTTGTTAGATTTAATTGATGAGAGAAATACAATATTTTAATAAGTTACTTGAACAAAAATGCAACTAATGTACCCAATTACATAAAATACACTTTGGTGGATGAATATTATGAATAGGAATCTCAAGTTTCAAAGTTATGTTAAGCATATATCCTATGATGGGAGTGCAGAACCTTCTTTTTACAGTCCATTGCTTTTACTTTTTCTTAAGTAATTTGCTAGAAAATTATATAAATCATTTGAAATTGCTTTGAGGCAACGAAGACAAGTCAAAAAATTGCAAAATTTAAATTCAACAGAGTATTGAGAATTCATTTATCCCAAGCAGATTTTAAAATTATAAAAATTGCTAAAAAGCAATATTTTGATTTTTAAATTTATTGTTAATGTCATTGGTGGGAAAAATATAATATGTGAATATGTTACATAAACTATTTTAAATTGCATTGAGGCAAAGGAGACAATTCCGAAGATTGCAAAATTAAAATTCAACAGAGTATTGAGAATTCATTTATCCCTAGTAGATTTTAAAATTTGAAAAAGTGAAAAATTGAAATATTTTGATTTCTAATTTAATGTTAATGTCGTTTGATTTAATTGGTGAGAAAAATATAATATGTGAAAAATATAAAATTTGAATATATTAATTGAACAAAAATACAAGTAATGGACTCAAATGCATACAAGAGACTTTAGTGGATGAATATTATAAATAGCAAAGACAAGTTTCAAGGTTGTGTGGAGCATATATCCCTAGATAGGAGTGCAAAACCATATTATTAGTGTCCATTACTTTTCCCTCTTCTTAAGTAATTTGTCTGAAAATAGGAATTCTATGAATCTTTTCAAATTGCATTGAGGCAAAGGAGAGAATTAAAAAAATTGCAAAATTTAAATTCAACAGATTATTGACAATTTATTTATCCCTAATAGATTTTAAAATTCTTAAAATTGCAAAAATGCAATATTTTGATTTTTAAATTTGTTATTAATGTCGTTTGATTTGATTGGTGAGAAAAATACAATATTTGAATAAGTTAATTGAACAAAAATACAAGTAATGGACTTAATTGCGTAAAAGACACTTTAGTGGATGAATATCATAAATAGCAATCCCAAGTTTCAATGTTGTGTTAAGCATATACCCCTAGATAGGAGCACAGAGCCTTCTTATTACAATTAATTAATTTTGCTTTTTCCTAAGTAATTTGCCTAAAAATTATATAAATCATTTCAAATTGCGTTGAGGCAAAGGAGACAATTTAGAAAATTGCAAAATTTAAATTCAACAGAGTATTGACAATTTATTTATCCCTACGAGATTTTAAAATTTGAAAAAGTGCAAAATTGAAATATTTTGATTTTTAAATTTATTGTTAATATCGTTTGATTTAATTGGTCAGAAAAATATAATATGTGAAAAATATAATATTTGAATATGTTAATTAAACAAAAATACAAGTAATGAACTCAATTGTATAAAATACACTTTATTGGATGAATATTATAAATAGCAAACCCAAGTTTCAATGTTGTGTTAAGCAGATATTCTTAGATGGGAGTGCAGAACCTTCTTATTATAGTCCATTGCTTTTGTTTTTTCTTAAGTAATTTGCCTGAAGATTATATAAATCATTTCAAATTGCATTGAGGTAAAGGAGACAATTCAAAAAATTGAAAAATTTAAATTCAACAGAGTATTGATAATTCATTTATCCCTACTAGATTTTAAAATTCGAAAAATTGCAAAATTGAAAATTTTTGATTTTTAAATTTATCATTAATACCATTTGATTTAATTGGTGAGAAAAATATACTATGTGAAAAATATAATATTTGAATATGGTAATTGAACAAAAATACAAGTAATGGACTCAATTGCATAAAAGACACTTTAGTGGATGAGTATTAAAAATAAGAAACTTAACTTTCCAAGTTGTGTGAAGCATATATCCCTAGATGGGAGTGTGGAACCATCTGATTAGTGTCCATTGTTTTCCCTTTTTCTTAAGTAATTTCTCCAAAAACCTTCTTATTAAAGTCCATTACTTTAACTTTTTCTTAAGCAATTTGCCTGAAGATTATATAAATCATTTCAAATTGTGTTAAGGCAACGGAGACAATTCAAAAAATTGCATTGAGGCAAATGAGAGAATTAAGAAAATTGCAAAAATGCAATATTTTGATTTTTAAAATTGTTGTTAATGTCGTTTGATTTGATTGGTGAGAAAAATATAATATTTCAAAAAGTTAATTGAACAAAAATACAAGTAATGGACTCAATTGCATAAAATACACTTTAGTGGATGAATATTATAAATAGCAATCCCAAGTTTCAATCTTGTGTTAAGCATATATCCCTAGATGGGAGTGCAGAACCTTCTTATTAAAGTCAATTGCTTTAACTTTTTCTTAAGTAATTTGCCTGAAGATTATATAAATCATTTCAAATTGTGTTGAGGCAACGGAGACAATTCAAAAAATTGCATTGAGGCAAATGAGAGAATTAAGAAAATTGCAACAATGCAATATTTTGATTTTTAAAATTGTTGTTAATGTTGTTTGATTTGATTGGTGAGAAAAATACAATATTTCAAAAAGTTAATTGAACAAAAATACAAGTAATGGACTCAATTGCATAAAATACACTTTAGTGGATGAATATTATAAATAGCAATCCTAAGTTTCAATGTTGTGTTAAGCATATATCCCTAGATGGGAGTGCAGAACCTTCTTATTAAAGTCCATTGCTTTAACTTTTTCTTAAGTAATTTGCCTAAAGATTATATAAATCATTTCAAATTGTGTTAAGGCAACAGAGACAATTCAAAAAATTGCAAAATTTAAATTCAACAGAGTATTGACAATTCACTTATCCATAGCAGATTTTAAAATTCTAAACATTGTAAAATTGAAATATTTTGATTTTTAAATTTATTGTTAATGTCGTTTAATTTAATTGGTGAGAAAAATATAATATGTTAAAAATATAATATTTGAATATGTTAATTGAACAAAAATACAAGTAATGGACTCAATTGCATAAAATACACTTTATTGGATGAATATTATAAATAGCAAACCCAAGTTTCAATGTTTTGTTAAGTATATATCCCTAGATGGGAGTGCAGAACCTTCTTATTACAGTCCATTGCTTTTGCTTTTTCTTAAGTAATTTGCCTGAAGATTATATAAATCATTTCAAATTGCCTTGAGGCAAATGAGAGAATTAAGAAAATTGCAAAATTTAAATTCAACAGATTATTGACAATTTATTTATCCCTAGCAGATTTTAAAATTCTAAAAATTGCAAAAGTGCAATATTTTGATTTTTAAACTTATTGTTAATGTTGTTTGATTTGATTGGTGAGAAAAATCCAATATTTGAAAGAGTTAATTGAACAAAAATACAAGTAATGGACTCAATTGCATAAAATATACTTTAGTGGTTGAATATTATAAATAGCAATCCCAAGTTTTAATGTTATATTAAGTATATATCCCTAGATGGAAGTGCAGAACCTCCTCTTAGAGCCCATTACTTTTGCTTTTTCTTAAGTAATTTGCTTGGAGATTATATAAGTCATTTCAAATTGCGTTGAGGTAAAGGAGACAATTCAGAAAATTGCAAAATTTAAATTCAATAAAGTATTGACAATTTATTTATCCCTACCATATTTTAAAATTCGAAAATTGAAAAATTGAAAAATTGAAATATTTTGACTTTTAAATTTATTGTTAATGTCGTTTGATTTAATTGGTGAGAAAAATATAATATGTGAAAAATATAATATTTGAATATGTGAATTGAACAAAAATACAAGTAAAGGACTCAATTGCATAAAATACACTTTATTGGATGAATATTATAAATAACAAATCCAAGATTTAATGTTGTGTTAAGTATATATCCCTAGGTGGGAGTGCATAATTTTCTTATTACAATCCATTGCTTTTGCTTTTTCTTAAATAATTTGCTTGAAGATTATATAAATCATTTCCAATTGCGTTGAGGCAAAGGAGACAATTCAAAAAATTGCAAAATTTAAATTCAATAGAGTATTGACAATTCACTCATCCGTAGCAGATTTTAAAATTTTAAAAATTGCAAATTTGAAATATTTTGATTTCTAAATTTATCGTTAATGTCGTTTAATTTAATTGGTGAGAAAAATATACTATGTGAAACAAATAATATTTAAATATAGTAATTGAACAAAAATACAAGTAATGGACTCAATTGCATAAAAGACACTTTAGTGAATAAATATTATAAATAGCAAACTCAAGTTTCAAGGTTGTGTGAAGCATATATCCCTAGATGGAAGTGTAGAACCATCTTATGAGAGTCCATTGCTTTTCTTCTTCATAAGTAATTTTTCTAAAAATAGGAATTCTATAAATCATCTCAAACTACATTGAGGCAAATGAGAGAATTAAGAAAATTGCAAAATTAAAATTCAACAGATTATTGACAATTTATTTATCCCTAGCAGATTTTAAAATTCTAAAAATTGCAAAAATGCAATATTTTAATTTTTAAATTTCTTGTTAATGTCGTTTGATTTGATTGGTGAGAAAAATACAATATTTGAATTAATTAATTGAAAAAAAATACAAGTAATGGACTCAATTGCATAAAATACACTTTAGTGGATGAATATTATGAATAGTAATCCTAGGTTTCAACGTTGTGTTAAGCATATATCCCAAGATAGGAATGCAGAACCTTCTTATTACAATCCATTCTTTTTGCTTTTTCTTAAGTAATTTGTCTGAAAATTATATAAATCATTTCATATTGCGTTGAGGCAAAGGAGACAATTCTAAAAATTGCAAAATTTAAATTCAACAGAGTATTGACAATTCATTTATTCCTACCAGATTTTAAAATTCAAAAAATTGCAAAATTGAAATATTTTGTTTTTTAAATTTATTGTTAATGTTGTTTGATTTAATTGGTGAGAAAATATAATATGTGAAAAATATAATATTCGAATATGTTAATTGAACAAAAATACAGGTAATGGACTCAATTGCATAAAATACACTTTATTGGATGAATATTATAAATAGCAAACCCAAGTTTTAATGTTGTGTTAAGCATATATCCCTATATGAGAGTGCAGAATCTTCTTATTAAAGTCCATTGTTTTTGCTTTTTCTTATGTAATTTGCCTGAAGATTATATAAATCATTTCAAATTGCATTGAGGTAAAGGAGACAATTCAGAAAATCGCAAAATTTAAATTCAGTAGAGTATTGACAAATCATTTATCCCTAGTAGATTTTAAAATTCCAAAAATTGCAAAAGTGCAATATTTTGATTTTTAAATATATTATTAATGTCATTTGATTTGATTGGTAAGAAAAATACAATATTTGAATAAGTTAATTGAACAAAAATACAAGTAATGAACTTAATTACATAAAATACGCTTTAGTGGATGAATATTGTAAATAAGAATCCCAAGTTTTAATGTTGTGTTAAGCATATATTCCGAGATGAGAGTGCAGAACCTTCTTATTATAGCCCATTGTTTTGGCTTTTTCTTAAGCAATTTGCGTGAAGATTATATAAGTCATTTCAAATTGCATTGAGACAAAGGAGACAATTCAGAAAATTGCAAAATTAAATTCAACAAAGTATTGACAATTCAGTTATCCCTACCAGATTATAAATTCTAAAAATTGCAAAATCGAAATATTTTGATTTTTAAATTTATTGTTAATGTCGTTTGATTTAATTGCTGAGAAAAATATAATATGTGAAAAATATAATATTTGAATATTTCAATTCAACAAAAATACAAGTAACGAACTCAATTACATAAAATACAATTAAGTGGATGAATATTATAAATAACACTCACAAGTTTCAATCTGGTGTTAAGCATATATCCATTGCTATTGTATTTTCTTAAGTAATTTGCTTGAAGATTATATAAATCATTTCAAATTGTGTTAAGGCAAATGAGACAATTCAAAAAATTGAAAAATTTAAATTCAACAAAGTATTAACAATTCAATTATCACTAGCAGATTTTAAAATTCAAAAAATTGCAAAATTGAAATATTTTAATTTTTAAATTTATTGTTAATGTCGTTTGATTTAATTGGTGAGAAAAATATAATATGTGAAAAATATTATATTTGAATATGTTAATTGAACAAAAATACAAGTAATGGACACAATTGCATAAAATACACTTTAGCGGATGAATATTATAAATAGTAGTCTCAAGTTTCAATGTTGTGTTAGGCATATATCCCTAGATGGGAGTGCAGAACCTTCTTATTACAGTCCATTGCTTTTACTTTTTCTTAAGTAAGTTGCCAAAAGATTATATAAATCATTTCTAATTGCATTGAGGCAAAGGAGACAATTCAGAAAATTGTAAAATTTAAATTCAACAATTTATTGGCAATTCATTTGTCCCTACCAGATTTTAAAATTCAAAAAATTGCAAAATTGAAATATTTTGATTTTAAATTTAATGTTAATGTCGTTTGATTTAATTAGTGAGAAAAATATAATATGTGAAAAATATAATATTTCAATATGTTAATTGAACAAAAATACAAGTAATGAACTTAATTGCATAAAAGACACTTTAGTGGATGAATATTATAAATAGCAATCCCAAGTTTCAATGTGGTGTTAAGCATATATCTCTAGATGGGAGTACAGAACCTTCTTATTATAGTCCATTGCTTTTGCTTTTTATGAAGTAATTGCCTGAAGATTATATAAATCTTTTCAGATTGCGTTGAGGCAAAGGAGACAATTCAGAAAATTGCAAAATTTAAATTTAGTAGAGTATTGAGAAATCATTTATTTCTAGCAGATTTTAAAATTCCAAAAATTGAAAAGTACAATATTTTGATTTTTAAATATATTATTAATGTTGTTTGATTTGATTGGTAAGAAAAATACAATATTTGAATAAGTTAATTGAACAAAAATACAAGTAATGGACTTAATTGCATAAAATACACTTTAGTAGATGAATATTATAAATAGCAATCCTAAGTTTCAATGTTGTGTTAAGTATATATCCCTAGATGAGAGTGCAGAACCTTTTTATTACAGCCCATTGCTTTTGCTTTTTCTTAAGCAATTTGTGTGAAAATTATATAAATCATTTCAAATTGCATTGAGGCAAAGGAGACAATTTAGAAAATTGCAAAATTTAAATTCAACA
>JAIRCJ010000640.1:19936-60718 GCA_020883675.1 Bruguiera gymnorhiza
AAATAATGGACTCAAGTGCATAAAATACACTTTAGTGGATGAATATTATAAATAGCAATCCTAAATTTCAATGTTGTGTTAAGTATATATCCCTAGATGGGAGTGTAGAACCTTTTTGTTACAGTCCATTGCTTTTGCTTTTTCTTAAGTAATTTGCCTGAAGATTATATAAATCATTTCAAATTGCGATGAGGGAAAGGAGACAATTAAGAAAATTAATAAATTTAAATTCAACAGATTATTGACAATTCATTTATCCCTAACAGATTTTATAATGCTAAAAATTGCAAACATGCAATATTTTGATTTTTAAATTTGTTGTTAATGTTGTTTGATTTAATTGGTGAGAAAATTACAATATTTGAATAAGTTAATTAAACAAAAATACAAGTGATGGACTCAATTGCATAAAAGACACTTTAGTGGATGAATATTATAAATAGCAAACTCAAGTTTCAAGGTTGTGTGAAACCTAAATCCCTAGATGGGAGTGCGGAACCATCTTATTAGAGTCCTTTACTTTTCCTTTTTCTTAAGTAATTTGTCTGAAGGCAAGAATTCTATAAATCATTTCAAATTACATTGAGGCAAAGGAGAGAATTAAGAAAATTGCAAAATTTAAATTCAACAGATTATTGACAATTTATTTATCCCTAGTAGATTTTAAAATTCTAAAAATTGCAAACATGCAATATTTTGATTTTCAAATTTGTTGTTAATGTCATTTCATTAGATTGGTGAGAAAAATACAATATTTGAATAAGTTAATTGAAAAAAAATACAAGTAATGGACTCAATTGTATAAAATACACTCTATTGGATGAATATTATAAACAGCAAACCCAAGTTTCAATGTTGTGTTAAACATATATCCCTAGATAGGAGTGTAGAAATTTCTTATTACAATCCATTGCTATTGTATTTTCTTAAGTAATTTGCTTGAAGATTATATAAATCATTTCAAATTGTGTGAAGGGAAAGCAGACAATTTAGAAAATTGAAAAATTTAAATTCAACAGAGTATTGACAATTCATTTATTCCTAGCAGATTTTAAAATTTTAAAATTGCAAAATCAAAATATTTTGATTTTTCTATTTATTGTTAATGTTGTTTGATTTAATTGGTGAGAAAATATAATATGTGAAAAATATAATGTTTGAATATGTTAATTGAACAAAAATACAAGTAATGGACTCAATTGCACAAAAAGACACTTTAGTGGATAAATATTATATATAGCAAACTCAAGTTTCAAGGTTGTGTGAAGCCTATATCCCTAGATGGGAGTGCGGAACCATCTTATTAGAGTCCATTTCTTTTCTTTTTCTTAAGTAATTTGTCTGAAGGCAAGAATTCTATAAATCTTTTCAAATTGCATTGAGGCAAAGGAGAGAATTAAGAAAATTGCAAAATTTAAATTCAATAGATTATTGACAATTTATTTATCCCTAGCAGATTTTAAAATTCTAAAAATTGCAAACATGCAATATTATGATTTTTAAATTTGTTGTTAATGTCGTTTGATTAGATTGGTGAGAAAAATACAATATTTGAATTAGTTAATTGAACAAAAATACAAATAATGGAATCAATTGCATAAAATACACTTTATTGGATGAATATTATAAACAACAAACCCAAGTTTCAATGTTGTGTTAAGCATATATCCCTAAATGGGAGTGTAGAACCTTCTTATTACAGTCCATTGCTTTTGTATTTTCTTAAGTAATTTGCTTGAAGATTATATAAATCATTTCAAATTGTGTTAAGGGAAAGGAGACAATTCAGAAAATTGAAAAATTTAAATTCAACAAAGTATTGACAATTCAGTTATCCCTAGCAGATTATAAAATCTAAAAATTGCAAAATCAAAATATTTTGATTTTTAAATTTAACGTTAATGTCGTTTGATTTAATTGGTGAGAAAAATATAATATATGAAAAATATAATATTTGAATATGTCAATTGAACAAAAATACAAGTAATGGACTCAATTGCATAAAATACAATTAAGTGGATGAATATTATAAATAGCACTCCCAAGTTTCAATGTTGTGTTAAGCATATATCCCTAGATGGGAGTGTATAACCTTCTTATTACAGTCCATTGCTATTGTATTTTCTTAAGTAATTTGCTTGAAGATTATATAAATCATTTCAAATTGTGTCAAGGGAAAGGAGACAATTCAGAAAATTGCAAAATTTAAATTCAATAGAGTATTGACAATTCATTTATTCCTAGCAGATTTTAAAATTCTAAAAATTGCAAAATTGAAATATTTTGTTTTTTAAATTTAATGTTAATGTCGTTTGATCTAATTGGTGAGAAAAATATAATATGTGAAAAATACGATATTTGAATAAGTTAATTGAACAAATATACAAGTAATGAACTCAATTGCATAAAATACACTTTAGTGGATGAATATTATAAATAGCAATCCCAAGTTTCAATGTTGTGTTAGGCATATATCCCTGGATGGAGTGCAGAACCTTCTTCTTATAGTCCATTGCTTTTGCTTTTTCTTAAGTAATTTGCATGAAAATTATATAAATCATTTCAAATTGTGTTGAGGCAAAGGAGACAATTTTGAAAGTGCAAAATTTAAATTCAACAGAGTATTGACAATTAATTTATTCCCTGGCAGATTTTAAAATTCTAAAAATTGCAAAATTGAAATATTTTGATTTCTAAATTTATCGTTAAAACCGTTTGATTTAATTGGTGAGAAAAATATACTATGTGAAAAATATAATATTTGAATATGTTAATTAAGCCAAAATACAAGTAATGGACTGAATTGCATAAAAGACGCTTTAGCAGATGAATATTATAAATAGGAATCTCAAGTTTCAAGGTTGTGTGAAGCATATATCCTTAGATGGGAGTGGGGAACCATCTTATTAGAGTCCATTGCTTTTCGTTTTTCTTAAGTAATTTGTCTGAAGACAAGAATTCTATAAATCATTTCAAATTGCATTGAGGCAAAGGAGACAATTAAGAAAATTGCAAAACTTAAATTCAACAGAGTATTGACAATTCATTTATCCTTAGCAGATTTTAAAATTCTAAAAATTGAAAAAATGGAATATTTTGATTTTTAAATTTACTGTTAATGTCATTTGATTTTATTAGTGAGAAAAAAAAAACAATGTTTGAATATCTTAATTAAACAAAATACAAGTGATGGACTCAATTGCATAAAATACACTTTAGTGGATGAATATTATAAATAGCAATCCCAAGTTTCAATGTTGTGTTAAGCATATATCCCTAGATGAGAGTGCAGAACCTTCTTATTACAGTCTATTCCTTTTGCTTGTTCTTAAGTAATTTGCTTGAAGATTATATAAATAATTTGAAATTGTGTTGAGGCAAATGAGACAATTTAGAAAATTGCAAAATTTAAATTCAACAGTGTATTAACAATTCAGTTATCACTAGCAGATTTTAAAATTCAAAAAATTGCAAAATTGAAATATTTTGATTTTTAAATTTATTGTTAATGTCGTTTGGTTTAATTGGTGAGAAAAATATAATATGCGAAAAATATTATATTTGAATATGTTAATCGAACAAAAATATAAGTAATGGACTCAATTGCAAAAAATACACTTTAGTGGATGAATATTATAAATAGCAGTCCCAAGTTTCAATGTTGTGTCAGGCATATATCCCTAGATGAGAGTGCAAAACCTTCCTATTATAGTCAATTGCATTTACTTTTTCTTAAGTAAGTTGCCAAAAAATTATATAAATCATTTCTAATTACATTGAGGCAAAGGAGACAATTTAGAAAATTGCAAAATTTAAATTCAACAATTTATTGACAATTCATTTATCCCTTCCAGATTTTAAAATTCAAAAAATTACAAAATTGAAATATTTTGATTTTTAAATTTAATGTAAATGTCGTTCGATTTAATTAGTGAGAAAAATATACTATGTGAAAAATATAATATTTGAATATGCTAATTGAACAAAAATACAAGTAATGAACTCAATTGCATAAAAGACACTTTAGTGGATGAATATTATAAATAGCAAACCCAAGTTTCAATGTTTTGTTAAGCATATATCCCTAGATGGGAGTGCAAAACCTTCTTATTACAATCCATTACTTTTCCTTTTTCTTAAGTAATTTGTCTGAAGATTATATAAACCATTTCAAATTGTGTTAAGGCAAAGGAGACAATTCAGAAAATTGCAAAATTTAAATTCAATAGAGTATTGACAAATCTTTTATCCCTAGTAGATTTTAAAATTCCAAAAATTGCAAAAGTGCAATATTTTGATTTTTAAATATATTATTAATGTCGTTTGATTTGATTGGTGAGAAAAATACAATATTTGAATAAGTTAATTGAACAAAAATACAAGTAATGGACTCAATTGCATAAAATACACTTTAGTGGATGAATATTATAAATAGCAATCCCAAGTTTCAATGTTGTGTTAAGCATATATCCCTGGATGAGAGTGCAGAACCTTCTTCATACGGTTCATTGCTTTTGCTTTTTCTTAAGTAATTTGCCTGAAGATTATATAAATCATTACAAATTGTGTTGAGGCAAAGGAGATAATTTTGAAAGTGCAAAATTTAAATTCAATAGAGTATTGACAATTCATTTATCCCTAGCAGATTTTAAAATTCTAAAAATTGCAAAAATGGTATATTTTGATTTTTAAATTTATTGTTAATGTCGTTTGATTTGATTGGTGAGAAAAAATACAATATTTGAATATCTTAATTGAACAAAAATACAAGTGATGGACTCAATTGCATAAAATACACTTTAGTGGATGAATATTATAAATAGCAATCCCAAGTTTCAATGTTGTGTTAAGCATATATCCCTAGATCGGAGTGCAGAACCTTCTTATTACAGTTCATTCCTTTTGCTGGTTCTTAAGTAATTTGCCTAAAGATTATATAAATCATTTTAAATTGTGTTGAGGCAAAGGAGACAATTCAAACAATTGCAAAATTTAAATTTAATAGATTATTAGCAATTCAGTTATCAGTAGCAGATTTTAAAATTCAAAAAATTACAAAATTGAAATATTTTGATTTTTAAATTTATTGTTAATGTCGTTTGATTTAATTAGTGAGAAAAATATAATATGCGAAAAATATTATATTTGAATATGTTAATTGAACAAAAATACAAGTGATGGACTCAATTGCATAAAATACACTTTAGTGGATGAATATTATAAATAGCAATCCCAAGTTTCAATATTGTGTTAAGCATATATCTCTAAATGGGAATAGGGAACCATCTTATTAGAGTCCATTGCTTTTCGTTTTTCTTAAGTAATTTTTCTGAAGAGAAGAATTATATAAATCATTTCAAATTGCCTTGAGGCAAATGAGACAATTAAAAAAATTGCAAAATTTAAATTCAACAAAGTATTGACAATTCAGATATCTCTAGCAGATTTTTAAAATTCTAAAAATTGCAAAATTGAAATATTTTGATTTTTATATTTATTGTTAATGTCGTTTAATTTAATTGGTGAGAAAAATGTAATATGTGAAAAATATAATATTTGAATATGTTAATTGAACAAAAATACAAGTAATTGACTCAATTGCATAAAAGACACTTTAGGGTATGAATATTTTAAATAGCAAACTTAAATTTCAAGGTTGTGTGAAGCATATATACCTAGATGAGAGTATGGAACCATCTTATTAGACTCCATTGCTTTTCTTTTTTCTTAAGCAATTTGTCCGAAAATAGGAATTCTATAAATCATTTCAAATTGCATTAAAGCAAAGGAGAGAATTAAGAAAATTGCAAATTTTAAATTCAATAGATTATTGACAATTCATTTATCTTTAGCAGATCTTAAAATTCTAAAAATTGCAAAAATGGAATATTTTGATTTTTAAATTTATTGTTAATGTCGTTTGATTTGTTTGGTGAGAAAAATACAATATTTGAATAAGTTAATTGAACAAAAGTACAAGTAATGGACTCAATCGCATAAAATGCACTTTAGGGGATGACTATTTATAAATAACAGTCCTAAGTTTGAATCTTGTGTTAAGCATATATCCTTGGATGGGAGTACAGAATCTTCTTATTACAATCCATTGCTTTTGCTTTTTCTTAGGTAATTTGCCTGAAAATTATATAAATCATTTCAAATTGTGTTGAGACAAAGGAAACAATTCAAAAAATTGCAAAATTTAAATTCAACAGAGTATTGGCAAATTATTTATTCCTAGCCGATTTTAAAATTCTAAAAATTGCAAAAATGCAATATTTTGATTTTTAAATTTATTGTTAATGTCGTTTGATTTGATTGGTGAGAAAAATATAATATGTGAAAAATATAATATTTGAATATGTTAATTGAACAAAAATACAAGTAATGGACTTAATTGTATAAAAAACACTTTAGTGGGTTAATATTATAAATAGCAAACTCAAGTTTCAAGGTTGTGTGAAGCATATATCCCTAAATGGTGGTGGGGAACCATATTATTAGGGTCCATTTCTTTTCTTTTTCTTAAGTAATTTGTCTAATGTCGTTTGATTTGATTGGTGAAAAAAATACAATATTTGAATATATTAATTGAACAAAAATACAAGTAATCGACTCAATTGCATAAAATACAATTAAGTGGATGAATATTATAAATAACACTCCTAAGTTTCAATGTTGTGCTAAATATATATCCTTAGATCGAAGTGCAGAACCTTCTTGTTACAGTCCATTACTTTTGTTTTTCTTAAGTAATTTGCCTGAAGATTATATAAATTATTTCAAATTGCGTTAAGGGAAATGAGATAATTCAGAAAATTGCAAAATTTAAATTCAACAGAGTATTAACAATTCACTTATCTCTAGCAGATTTTAAAATCCTAAAAATTGCAAAATTAAAATATTTTGATTTTTAAATTTAACGTTAATGTCATTTGATTTAATTGGTGAGAGAAATATAATATGTGAAAAATATAATATTTGAATATATTAATTGAACAAAAAAACAAGTAATGGACATAATCGCATAAAATACACTTTAGTGGATGAATATTATAAATAGCAATACAAGTTTCAATGTTGGTTAAGCATATATTCCTAGATGGGAGTGCAAAACCTTCTTATTACAGTCTATTGCTTTTCTTTTTATTATATAATTTGGTTTGAAGATTATAAATCATTTCAAATTGCATTGAGGCAAAGGAGACAATTTAGAAAATTGCAAAAAGTTAAATTCAACAGAGTATTGATAATTCATATATCCCTCCTATATTTAAAATTCTAAACATTGCAAAATTTAAATATTTTGATTTATTTAAATTTGTTGTTAATGTCGTTTGATTTGATTAGTGAGAAAAATACAATATTTGAAATGTTAATTGAACAAAAATACAAGTAATGGACTCAATTGCATAAAATACACTTTAGTGGATGAATATTATAAATAGCAATCCAGGTTTCAATGTTGTGTTAAGCATATATCCCTAGATAGGAGTGCAGAACCTTTTTTTTACAGTCCATTGCTTTTTTCTTTTTATTATGTAATTTGGTTGAAGATTATATAAATCATTTCAAATTGCATTGAGCAAAAGAGACAATTCAGAAATTGTAAAATTTAAATTCACAGAGTATTAACAATTCATTTATCCCAACTAGATTTTAAAATTTGAAAAATTGCAAAATTGGAAATATTTTGATTTTTAAATTTATGTTAATGTCGTTTGATTTAATTGGTGGGAAAAATATAATAGTGAAAAATATAATAATTGAATATGTTAATTAAACAAAAATACAAGTAATGGACTTAATTGCATAAAAGACACTTTAGTGGATGAATATTATAAATAGCAATCCCAAGTTTCAATGTTGTGTTAAGCATATATCCCTAGATGGGAGTGCAGAACCTTCTTATTACAGTCCATTGCTTTTGCTTTTTCTTAAGTAATTTGCCTGAAGATTATATAAATCATTTCAAATTGCGTTGAGGCAAAGGAGACAATTCAGAAAATTGCAAAATTTAAATTCAACAGAGTATTGACAATTCATTTATCCCTAGCAGATTTTAAAATTCTAAAAATTGCAAAAATGCAATATTTTGATTTTTAAATTTATTGTTAATGTCGTTTGATTTGATTGGTGAGAAAAATATAATATTTGAATATGTTATTGAACAAAAATATAAGTAATGGACTCAATTGCATAAAATACACTTTAGTGGATGAATATATAAATAGCAATCACAAGTTTCAATGTTGGGTTAAGCATATATCCTTCAATGGGAGTGCAGAACCTTCTTGTTACAGTCCATTGCTTTTGCTTTTTCTTAAGTAATTTGCTTGAAGCTTATATAAATTATTTCAAATTGCGTTGAGGCAAAGGAGACAATTCAAAAAATTGCAAAATTTAAATTCAATAGAGTATAGACAATTCATTTATCCTAACAATTTTTAAAATTTGAAAAAGTGCAAAATTGAAATATTTTGATTTTTAAATTTAATGTAAATGTCGTTTGATTTAATTGGTGAGAAAATATGATATGGAAAAATATAATATTTGAATATGTTAATTGAACAAAATACAAGTAATGAACTCGATTGCGTAAAATAAACTTTAGTGGATGAATAGTATAAATAGCAAACCCAAGCTTTAATGTTGTGTTAAGCATATATCTCTAGATGGGAGTGCAGAACCTTGCTTTTGCTTTTGCTTTTTTTTAAGTAATTTGCCTGAAAATTATATAAATCATTTCAAATTGCGTTAAGGCAAAGGAGACAATTTAGAAAATTGCAAAAGTTAAATTCAACAGAGTATTGACAATTCATTTATCCCTAGCCGATTTTACAATCCTAATAATTGCAAAAATGCAATATTTTGATTTTTAAATATATTGTTAATGTCGTTTGATTTAATCGGTGAGAAAATATAATATGCGAAAAATATAATATTTGAATATGTCAATTGAACAAAAATACAAGTCATGAACTCAATTGCATAAAAGACACTTTAGTGGATCAATATTATAAATTGGAAACTCAAGTTTCAAGGTTGTGTGAAGCATATATCCCTAGATGGGAGTGTGGAATCATCTTATTAGGGTCCATTGCTTTTCCTTTTTTTTAAGTAATTTGTCTGAAGACAATAATTCTATAAATCATTTCAAATTGTTTTGAGGCAAAAGAGACAAGTAAGAAAATTGCAAAGTTTAAATTCAATAGATTATTTTCAATTTATTTGTCCCTAGTGGATTTAAAATTCTAGAAATTGCAAAAATACAATATTTTGATTTTTAAATTTCTTGTTAATGTCGTTTGATTTGATTGATGAGCCTTCTTATTACAGTCGATTGCTTTTGCTTTTTCTTAAGTAATTTGCTTGAAGCTTATAGAAATTATTTCAAATTGCGTTGAGGCAAAGGAGACAATTCCAAAAATTGCAAAATTTAAATTCGATAGAGTATAGACAATTCATTTATCCCTAGCAAATTTTAAAATTTGAAAAAGTGCAAAATTGAAATATTTTGATTTTTAAATTTAATGTAAATGTCATTTGATTTAATTGGTGAGAAAAATATGATATGGAAAAATGTAATATTTGAATATGTTAATTGAACAAAAATATAAGTAATGGACTCGATTGCATAAAATACACTTTAGTGGATGAATATTATAAATAGCAAACCCAAGTTTCAATGTTGTGTTAAGCATATATGTCTAGATGGGAGTGCAGAACCTTGTTATTATAGTCCTTTGCTTTTGCTTTTTCTTAAGTAATTTGCTTGAAAATTATATAAATTATTTCAAATTGCGTTGAGGCAAAGGAGACAATTTAGAAAATTGCAAAAGTTAAATTCAACAAACTATTGACAATTCATTTATCCCTAGCCAATTTTAAAATTCTAAGAATTGCAAAAATGCAATATTTTGATTTTTAAATTTATTGTTAATGTCGTTTGATTTAATTGGTGAAAAAAATATAATATGTGAAAAATATAATATTTGAATATGTCAATTGAACAAAAATACATGTAATGAACTCAATTGCATAAAAGACACTTTAGTGGATCAATATTATAAATAGCAAACTCAAGTTTCAAGGTTGTGTGAAGCATATATGCCTAGATGGGAGTGGGGAACCATCTTATTAGGGTCCATTGCTTTTCCTTTTTCTAAGTAATTTGTCTGAAGACAAGAATTCTATAAATCATTTCAAATTGTTTTGAGGCAAAAGAGACAATTAGAAAAGTGCAAAATTTAAATTCATAGATTATTACATTTATTTATTCCTAGCAAATTTTAAAATTCGAAAAAGTGCAAAATTGAAATATTTTGATTTTTAAATTTTAATGTAAATGTCGTTTGATTTAATTGGTGAGAAAAATATGATATGGAAAAATATAATATTTGAATATGTTAATTGAACAAAAAATACAAGTAATGGACTCGATTGCCTAAAATACACTTTAGTGGATGAAGATTATAAATAACAATCTTAAATTTCCAAAGTTGTGCGAAGCATATATCCTTAGATGGGAGTGGGGAACCATCTTATTAGAGTCCATTCCTTTTCATTTTTCTTAACTAATTTGTCTGAAGACAAGAATTCTATAAATCCTTTCAAATTGCATTGAGGCAAAGAGATAGTTAAGAAATTTTCAAAAAATTGAAATTCAACAGAATATTGATATTATTTATCCTATTAGACTAAATTTGCTAAAAATTGCAAAAAGTGGCAATATTTTGATTTTAAAATTTGTTATTAATGTCGTTTGATTAGATTGGTGGAGAAAAATACAATAAATTTGAAAATTAGTTAATTGAACAAATTACAAGTAATAGGACTCAATTGCATAAAAAAAACCTTTAGTGGATGAATATTATAAATATCAATCTCAGTTTCAAAATGTTTTGTTAAGCATATATCCCTAGATGGGAGGTTGTAGAACTTTTCTTATTAAAATCCATTACTTTTGTTTTTCATATAAGTAATTTTGCCTGAAATTATATAATCCATTTCAAATTGGTATCAGGCAAAGGAGACAATTCAGAAAAAGTGCAAAATTTAACTTCAATGGAGTATTGACATTCATTTATCCCTAGCCCGATTTTAAAATTCTAAGAATTGCCAAAATTGCAATATTTTGATTTTTAAATATATTGTTAATGTCGTTTGATTTAATTGGTGAGAAAATATAATATGGCGAAAAATATAATATTTGAATATGTTCAATTGAACAAAAATACAAGTAATGAACTCAATTGCATAAAAGACACTTTAGTGGATCAATATTATAAATAGCAAACTCAAGTTTCAAGGTTGTGTGAAGCATATATCCCTAGATGGGAGTGGGGAATCATCTTATTAGGGTCCATTGCTTTTCCTTTTCTTAAGTAATTTGTCTAAAGACAAGAATTCTATAAATCTTTCAAATTGTTTTGAGGCAAAAGAGACAATTAAGAAAATTGCAAAATTTAAATTCAATAGATTATTTTCAATTTATTTGTCCCTAGTGGATTTTAAAATTCTAGAAATTGCAAAAATGCAATATTTTGATTTTTAAATTTGTTGTTAATGTCGTTTGATTTGATTGGTGAGAAAAAATACAATATTTGAATATGTTAATTGAACAAAAATATAAGTAATGGACTCAATTGCATAAAATACACTTTAGTGGATGAATATTATAAATAGCAATCTCAGGTTTCAATGTTGTGTTAAGCATATATCCCTAGATGGGAGTGCAGAACCTTCTTATTACAGTCCATTGCTTTTGCTTTTCTTAAGTAATTTGCTTGAAGCTTATAGAAATTATTTCAAATTGCGTTGAGGCAAAGGAGACAATTCCAAAAATTGCAAAATTTAAATTCAATAGAGTATAGACAATTCATTTATCCCTAGCAAATTTTAAAATTCGAAAAAGTGCAAAAATTGAATATTTTGATTTTTAAATTTATGTAATGTCGTTTGATTTAATTGGTGAGAAAATATGATATGGAAAAAATATAATATTTGAATATGTTCATTGAACAAAATACAAGTAATGACTCGATTGCATAAAATACACTTTAGTGGATGAATATTATAAATAGCAAACCCAAGTTTCAATGTTGTGTTAAGCATATATCTCTAGATGGGAGTGCAGAACCTTGTTATTACAATCCTTTGCTTTTGCTTTTTCTTAAGTAATTTGCCTGAAAATTATATAAATCATTTTCAAATTGCGTTGAGGCAAAGGAGACAATTTAGAAAATTGCAAAAGTTAAATTCAACATAGTATTGACAATTCATTTATCCCTAGCCGATTTTAAAATTCTAAGAATTGCAAAAATGCAATATTTTGATTTTTAAATATATTGTTAATGTCGTTTGATTTAATTGGTGAGAAATTATAATATGTGAAAAATATAATATTTGAATATGTCAATTGAACAAAAATACAAGTAATGAACTCAATTGCATAAAAGACACTTTAGTGGATCAATATTATAAATAGCAAACTCAAGTTTGAAGGTTGTGTGAAGCATATATCCTTAGATGGGAGTGGGGAACCATTTATTAGGGTCCATTGCTTTTCCTTTTTCTTAAGTAATTTGTTTGAAGACAAGAATTCTATAAATCATTTCAAATTGTTTTGAGGCAAAAGAGACAATTAGAAATTGCAAAATTTAAATTCAATAGATTATTACAATTTATTTGTCCCTAGTGGATTTTAAAATTCTAGAAATTGCAAAAATGCAATATTTTGATTTTTGAATTTGTTGTTAATGTCGTTTGAATTTGATTGGTGAGAAAAATACAATATTTGAATAAGTTAATTGAACAAAAATACAAGTAATGGACTCAATTGCATAAAATAACACTTTAGTGGATGAATATTATAAATATCAATCCAAGTTTCAATGTTGTGTTAAGCATATATCCCTAGATGGGAGTGCAGAACCTTCTTATTACAATCCATTGTTTTGCTTTTTCTTAAGTAATTTGCCTGAAGATTATATAAATTCATTTCAAATTGTGTTGAGGCAAAGGAGACAATTCAAAAATTGCAAAATTTAATTCAATAGAGTATTGACAATTCATTTATCCCTAGCAAATTTTAAAATTCTAAAAATTGCAAAATTGAAATATTTTGATTTTAAATTTAATGTAAATGTCGTTTGATTTAATTGGTGAGGAAAATATATATGTGAAAAATATAATATTTGAATATGTTAATTGAACAAAAATACAAGTAATGGACTCGAATTGCATAAAGACACTTTAGTGGATGAATATTATAAATAGCAAACTCAAGTTTCAAGGTTGTGTGAAGCATATATCCCTAGATGGGAGTGGGGAACCATCTTATTAGGGTCCATTGCTTTCCTTTTTCTTAAGTAATTTGTTGAAGACAAGAATTCTATAAATCATTTCAAATTGTTTTGAGGCCAAAGAGACAATTAAGAAAATTGCAAAATTTAAATTCAATAGATTATTTTCAATTATTTGTCCCTAGCGGATTTTAAAATTCTAGAAATTGCAAAAATGCAATATTTTGATTTTTAAATTTGTTGTTAATGTCGTTTGATTTGATTGGTGAGAAAACTACAATATTTTGAATATGTTAATTGAACAAAAATATAAGTAATGGACTCAATTGCATAAAATACACTTTAGTGGATGAATATTATAAATAGCAATCTCAGGTTTCAATGTTGTGTTAAGCATATATCCCTAGATGGGAGTGCAGAGCCTTCTTATTACAGTCGATTGCTTTTGCTTTTTCTTAAGTAATTTGCCTGAAGCTTATAGAAATTATTTCAAATTGCGTTGAGGCAAAGGAGACAATTCCAAAAATTGCAAAATTTAAATTCAATAGAGTATAGACAATTCATTTTTCCTAGCAAATTTTAAAATTCAAAAAAGTGCAAAATTGAAATATTTTGATTTTTAAATTTAATGTAAATGTCGTTTGATTTAATTGGTGAGAAAAATATGATATGGAAAAATATAATATTTGAATATGTTAATTGAACAAAAATAC
The DNA here is from genome assembly GCA_020883675.1 of Bruguiera gymnorhiza. Classification (NCBI taxonomy): domain Eukaryota; kingdom Viridiplantae; phylum Streptophyta; class Magnoliopsida; order Malpighiales; family Rhizophoraceae; genus Bruguiera; species Bruguiera gymnorhiza. The sequence continues at coordinate 33,957 of JAIRCJ010000640.1, forward strand.
AAGTAATGGACTCGATTGCATAAAATACACTTTAGTGGATGAATATTATAAATAGCAAACCCAAGTTTCAATGTTGTGTTAAGCATATATCTCTAGATGGGAGTGTAGAACTTGTTATTATAGTCCTTTGCTTTTGCTTTTTTTTCTTAAGTAATTTGCCTGAAAATTATATAAATCATTTTAAATTGCGTTGAGGCAAGGAGACAATTTAGAAAATTGCAAAAGTTAAATTCAACAGAGTATTGACAATTCATTTATCCCTAGCCAATTTTAAAATTCTAAGAATTGCAAAAATGCAATATTTTGATTTTTAAATATATTGTTAATGTCGTTTGATTTAATTGGTGAGAAAATTATAATATGTGAAAAATTAATATTTGAATATGTCAATTGAACAAAAATACAAGTAATGAACTCAATTGCATAAAAGACACTTTAGTGGATCAATATTATAAATAGCAAACTCAAGTTTCAAGGTTGTGTGAAGCATATATCCCTAGATGGGAGTGGGGAACCATCTTATTAGGGTCCATTGCTTTTCCTTTTTCTTAAGTAATTTGTTTGAAGACAAGAATTCTATAAATCATTTCAAATTGTTTTGAGGCAAAAGAGAAAATTAAGGAAATTGCAAAATTTAAATTCAATAAGATTATATTTCAATTTATTTGTCCCTAGCGGATTTTAAATTCTAGAAAATTACGAAAATGCAATATTTGATTTTTAAATTTTTGTTAATGTCGGTTGATTTGATTGGTTGAGAAATATGATATGGAAAAATATATATTTGAATATGTTAATTGGAACAAAAATACATTTGTAATGGACTTCGATTTGCATAAATCACTTTAGTGGATGAATATTATAAAAAGTAATTCAGGTTTGCAATGTTGTGTTAAGGCATATAATCCCTAGATGGGAGTGGCAGAACCTTCTTATTACAATCGATTGCTTTTGTCTTTTCTTAAGTAAATTTGCCTGAAGGCTTATAGAAATTATTTCAAATTGCGTTGAGGCAAAGGAGACAATTCCAAAAATTGCAAAATTTAAATTCAATAGAGTATAGACAATTCATTTTCCTAGCAAATTTTAAAATTCGAAAAGTTGCAAATTGAAATATTTTGATTTTTAAATTTAATGTAAATGTCGTTTGATTTAATTGGTGAGAAAATATGATATGGAAAAATATAATATTTGAATATGTTAATTGAACAAAAATACAAGTAATGGACTTGATTGCATAAAATACACTTTAGTGGATGAATATTATAAATAGCAAACCCAAGTTTCAATGTTGTGTTAAGCATATATCTCTAGATGGGAGTGTAGAACTTGTTATTATAGTCCTTTGCTTTTGCTTTTTCTTAAGTAATTTTCCTGAAAATTATATAAATCATTTCAAATTGCGTTGAGGCAAAGGAAACAATTTAGAAAATTGCAAAAGTTAAATTCAACAGAGTATTGACAATTTATTTATCCCTAACCGATTTTAAAATTCTAAAAATTGCAAAAATGCAATATTTTGATTTTTAAATTTATTGTTAATGTCGTTTGATTTAATTGTTGAGAAAAATATAATATGTGAAAAATATAATATTTGAATATGTCAATTGAACAAAAATACAAGTAATGAACTCAATTGCATAAAAGACAGTTTAGTGGATCAATATTATAAATAACAATCTTAAATTTCAAAGTTGTGTGAAGCATATATCCCTAGATGAGAGTGGGGAACCATCTTATTAGGATCCATTGCTTTTCCTTTTTCTTAAGTAATTTGTCTGAAGACAAGAATTATATAAATCATTCCAAATTGCATTGAGGCAAAGGAGACAATTAAGAAAATTGCAAAATTTAAATTCAATAGATTATTTACAATTTATTTGTCCTTAGTAGATTTTAAAATTCTAAAAATTGCAAAAATGTAATATTTTGATTTTTAAATTTGTTGTTAATGTCATTTGATTTGATTGATGAGAAAAAACACAATATTTGAATAAGTTAATTGAACAAAAATACAAGTAATTGACTCAATTGCATAAAATACACTTTAGTGGATGAATATTATAAATATCAATCCAAGTTTCAATGTTGTGTTAAGCATATATCCCTAGATAGGAGTGCAGAACCTTCTTATTATAGTCCATTGCTTTTGGCTTTTCATAAGTAATTTGCCTGATAATTATATAAATCATTTCAAATTGTGTTGAGGTAAAGGAGACAATTGAGAAAATTGCAAATTTTAAATTCAAGAGAGAATTGACAATTCATTTATCCTTAAAGCAGATTCTAAAATTCTAGAAATTGCAAAAATGCAATATTTTTGATTTTTAAATTCATTATTAATGTCGTTTGATTTTGATTTGTCAGAAAAATACAATATTTCTGAATTTCTTAATGAACAAAATTACAAGTAATGGACTCAATTGCTTAAAAATAACTTTGGTGGATGATTATTATTAAATTAGCAATCCCAATTTTGAATGTTGTGTGAAGCCACATATCTTCCAGATCGGAGTGTAGAACCTTTCTTAATTACAGTTCATTGCTTTGCATTTTGTTAAGTAATTTGCCTAAAGATAATATAAATCATTTCAAATGGCGTTGAGGCAAAAGAGACAATTCAGAAAATAGAAAAATTTGAATTCAACAGAGTATTGACAATTCATTTATCCCTAGCAGATTTTAAAATTCTAAAACTTGCAAAAATGCAATATTTTGATTTTTAAATTTATTGTAAATGTAGTTTGATTTGATTGGTGAGAAAAATATAATATTTGAATATCTTAATTGAACAAAAATACAAGTAATGGACTCAATTGCATAAAATACATTTTAGTGGATGAATCTTATAAATAGTAATCCCAAGATTCAATGTTGTGTTAAGCAGATATTCTTAGATGGGAGTGCAAAACCTTCTTATTAAGTCCATTGCTTTTGTTTTTTCTTAAGTAACTTGCCTGAAGATTATATAAATCATTTCAAATTGCCTTAAGGCAAAAGAGACAATTTAACAGAGTATTGACAATTCATTTATCCCTAACAGATTTTAAAATTCTAAAAATTGCAAAATTGAAATATTTTCTTATTTAAATTTATTGTTAATATCTTTTGATTTAATTACTGAGAAAAATATAATATTTGAATATGTGAATTGAGCCAAAATACAAGCAATGGACTCAATTGCATAAAAGACACTTTAGTGGATGAATATTATAAATAGCAAGTACAAGTTTTAAGATTATGTGAAGCATATATCCCTAGATGGTAAGGCGGAACCATATTATTAGAGTCCATTGCTTTTCCTTTTTCTTAAGTAATTTATCTGAAGTCAAGAATTTTATAAATCATTTCAAATTGCGTTGAGGCAAAGGACACAATTAAGAAAATTGCAAAATTTAACTTCAACAGATTATTGACAATTCGTTTATCCCTAACAAATTTTAAAATTCAAAAATTGCAAAATTGAAAATTTTTTATTTTTAAATTTATTGTTAATGTTATTTCATTTAATTGATGAGAAAATACAATATTTGAATATGTAAATTGAACAAAATACAAGTAATGGACTCAATTGCATTAAATACACTTTAGTGGATGAATATTATAAGTAATAATCCAAGTTTCAAAGTTGTCTTAAGCATATATCCCTAGATGCGAGTGCAAAACCTTCTTATTACAATCCATTGCTTTTGCTTTTTCTTAAGTAATTTGCATGAAAATTATGTAAATCATTTCAAATTGCGTTGAGGCAAAGGAGACAATTCAGAAAATAGCAAAATTTCAATTCAACAGAGTATTGACAATTCATTTATCCCTAGTAGATTTTAAAATTCTAGAAATTGCAAAATGCAATATTTTGATTTTTAAATTTATTGTTAATGTCGTTTGATTTGATTAGTGAGAAAAATACAATATTTGAATATCTTAATTGAACAAAAATACAAGTAATGGACTCAATTGCATAAAAGACACTTTAGTGGATGAGTATTATAAATAGCAATCTCAAGTTTCAAGGTTGTGTGAAGCCTATATCCCTAGATTGGAGTGGGGAACCACCTTATTAGAGTCCATTGCTTTTACTTTTTCTTAAATAATTTGTCTAAAGACAAGAATTCTATAAATCATTTCAAATTGCATTGAGGCAAAGGAGACAATTAAGAAAATTGCAAAATTTAAATTCAATAGAGTATTGACAATTCATTTATCCCTATTAGATTTTAAAATTCTAAAAATTGCAAAAATGCAATATTTTGATTTTTAAATTTATTGTTAATGTCGTTTGATTTGATTGATGAGAAAAATATAATATTTGAATATTTAATTGAACAAAATTACAAGTAATGGACTTAATTGCATAAAATACACTTTAGTGGATAAATATTATAAACAGCAATCCCAAGTTTCAATATTGCGTTAAGCATATATCTTTAGATAGGAGTGCAGAATCTTCTTATTACAGTCTATTGCTTTTGCATTTTCTTAAGTAATTTGGCTGAAGATTATATAAATCATTTCAAATTGCGTTGAGGCAAAGGACACAATTCAAAAAATTGCAAAATTTAACTTCAACAGACTATTGACAATTCATTTATTCTTAGCAGATTTTTAAAATTCTAAAAATTGCAAAATTGAAATATTTTGATTTTTGAATTTATTGTTAATGTCGTTTGATTTAATTGGTGTGAAAAATATAATATTTGAATATGTTAATTGTGCAAAAATACAAGTAATGGACTCAATTGCATAAATACACTTTAGTGGATGAATATTATAAATAGCAATCTCAACTTCAAGGTTGTGTGAAGCATATATCCCTAGATAGGAGTGGGAACCACCTTATTAGAGTCCATTCTTTCCTTTTTCTTAAGTAATTTGTCTGAAAACAAGAATTTTATAAATCATTTCAAATTGCATTGAGGCAAAGGACACAATTCAATAATTGCAAAATTTAATTCAACAGAGTATTGACAATTCATTTATCCTTAGCAGATTTTAAAATTCTAAAAATTGCAAAAATGCAATATTTTGATTTTTAAATTTATTGTTAATGTCGTTTGATTTGATTGTGAGAAAAATACAATATTTGAATATCTTAATTGAACAAAAATACAAGTAATGGACTCAATTGCATAAAATACACTTAAGTGGATGAATATCATAAATAGCAGTCCCAAGTTTCAATGTTGTGTTAAGCATATATCCTCAATGGGAGTGCATAACCTTCTTATTACAGTTGATTGCTTTTGCTTTTCATAAGTAATTTGCCTGAGATTATATAAATCATTTCAAATTGCGTTGCGGCAAATGAGACAATTCAGAAAGTAGCTAAATTTAAATTCAATAGAGAATTGACAATTCATTTATCCCTAGCAGATTTTAAAATTCTAGAAATTGCAAAATGCAATATTTTGATTTTTAAATTTATTCTTAATGTTTTGATTTGATTGGTGAGAAAAATATCAATATTTGAATATCTTAATCGAACAAAATACAAGTAATGGACTCAATTGCATAAATACACTTTAGTGGATGAATATTATAAATAGCAATCCCAAGTTTCAATGTTGTGTTAAGCATATATCCCTAAATGGGAGTGCAGAACTTTCTTATTATAGTCAATTGCTTTTGTTTTTCATAAATAATTTGCCTGGTGATTATATAAATCATTTCAAATTGCATTGAGGCAAAGGAGACAATTCAAAAATAGCAAAATTTAACTTCAACAAACTATTGACAATTCATTTATCTGTAGCAGATTTTAAAATTCTAAAAATTGCAAAATTTAAAATATTTTGATTTTTGAATTTATTGTTAATGTCGTTTGATTTAATTGGTGAGAAAAAAAAAATATGTGAAAAATATAATATTTAAATATTAATTGAGCAAAAATACAAGTAATGGACTTAATTGCATAAAAGACACTTTAGTGGATGAGTATTATAAATAGCAATCTCAAGTTTCAAGGTTGTGTGAAGCATATATCCCCTAATAGGAGTGGGAACCACCTTATTAGAGTCCATTGCTTTTCCTTTTTCTTAAGTAATTTCTCTGAAGACAAGAATTCTATAAATCATTTCAAATTGCATTGAGGCAAAGGAGACAATTAAGAAAATTGAAAATTTTAAATTCAATAGAGTATGGACAATTCATTTATCCTAACAGATTTTAAAATCTAAAAATTGCAAAAATGCAATATTGTGGCTTTTTAAATTTATTGTTAATGTTGTTTGATGTTGATTGGTGAGAAAAATACAATATTTGAATATCTTAATTGAACAAAATTACAAGTAATGGACTCAATTGCATAAATACACTTTAGTGGTAAATATTAGAAATAGGAAATTCGAAGTTTCAATGTTGTAGTTAAGCAATATATCCCTAGATGGAAGTGCTAGAACCTTCTTGATTACAGTCCATTGCTACTTTGGCTGTTTCTTAACGTAATTTGCCTAAAGATTATATAAATTATTTCAAATAGCATTGAGACAAATGCAGGCATTCAAAAACTTCAAAATTTAAATTTCAACCGAGTATTGCAATTCATTTATCCCTAGCAAAATTTAAATTCTAAAATGCCAAATTTGAGTATTTGATTTTTAAATTTATTGTCAATGTCGTTGATTTAAATTAGTGAGAAAACATAATGTGAAATATTATAATATTGAAAATGTTTATTGAACAAAAATCCAGTAATGGATAATTGCATAAATTACACTTTAGTGGATGAATATTATAAATAGCAATCTCAAGTTTCAAGGTTGTGTGAAAATATATCCTAGATAGGAGTGGGACCACCTATTAGAGTCCATTGCTTTTCCTTCTTAAGTAATTTGTCTGAAGACAAGAATTCTATAAATCATTTCAAATTGCTTTGAGGCAAAGGAGACAATTAAGAAAATTGCAAAATTAAATTCAACAGAGTATTGACAATTCATTTATCCCTAGCAAATTTTAAAATTCTAAAATTGCAAAAATGCAATATTTTGATTTTTAAATTTATTGTTAATGTCGTTTGATTTGATTGGTGAGAAAAAAATACAATATTTGAATATCTAATTGAACAAAATACAAGTAATGGACTTAATTGCATAAAAATACACTTTAGTGGATGAATATCATAAATAGCAATCCCAAGTTTCAATGTTGTGTTAAGCATATATCTCTAGATGGGAGTGTAGACCCTTTTATTAAAGTCGATTGCTTTTGCTTTCTCTTAAGTATTGCCTGAAAATTATATAAATCATTTCAAATTGCATTAAGGCAAGGAGAACAATTAAGAAAATTCAAATTTTAAATTCAACACATTATGAGAATTTATTTATCCCTATGCAGATTTAAAATTTCAAAAATTGCAAAAATGCAATATTTTGATGTTTAGATTGTATGTTAATGTCGTTTGATTTGATTGGTGAGAAAAATACAATATTTGAATATTTTAATNCAAATCCAAGTTTCAATGTTGTATTAAGCATATATCCCTAGATGGGAGTGTAGAACCTTCTCATCAATCCATTGCTCTTGTTTTTCTTCTTAGTAATTTGCCTGAAATTATATAAATTATTTCAAATTGCCTTGAAGCAAAGGAGACAATTTAGAAAATTCAAAATTTAAATTCGACAGAGTATTACTATTCATTTATCCCTAATAGATTTTAAAATTCTAAAATTTGCAAAATTGAAATATTTTCATTTTTAAATTTATTATTAATGTCGTTTGATTTAATTGGTGAGAAAAATATTATATGTGAAAAAAATATTGAATATGTTAATTGAAGCAAAAATACAAGTAATGGACTCAATTGCATAAAAGACACTTTAGTGGATGAATATTATAAATAGCAATCTCAAGTTTCAAGGTTGTGTGAAACATATATCCCTAGAGAGGAGTGGGGAACCACCTTATTAGAGTCCATTGCTTTTCCTTTTTCTTAAGTAATTTGTTTGAAGACAAGAATTCTATAAATCATTTCAAATTGCTTTGAGGTAAAGGAGACAATTAAGAAATTGTAAAATTTAAATTCAACAAAGTATTGACAATTCATTTATCTCTAGCAAATTTTAAAATTCTAAAAATTGCAAAAATGCAATATTTTGATTTTAAATTTATTGTTAATGTCATTTGATTTGATTGGTGAGAAAAATACAATATTTAAATATCTTAATTGAACAAAAATACAAGTAATGGACTTAATTGCATAAAATACACTTTAGTGGATGAATAACATAAATAGCAGTCCCAAGTTTCAATGTTGTGTTAAGCATATATCCCTAGATGGGAGTGTAGAGCCTTCTTATTACAGTCGATTTCTTTTGCTTTCTCTTAAGTTATTTTCCTGAAAATTATATAAATAATTTCAAATTGCGTTAAGGCAAAGAAGACAATTTAGAAAATAGTAAAATTTAAATTCAACAGAGAATTGACAATTCATTGATCCTTAGTAGATTTTTAAAATTTTAGAAAGTGAAAAAATGCAATATTTTGATTTTTAAATTTAATGTTAATGTCGTTTGATTTGATTGGTGAGAAAAATACAATATTTGAATATTTTAATCGAACAAAAATACAAGTAATGGACTCAATTGCATAAAATACACTTTCGCGGATGAATATTATAAATAGTAATCCCAAGTTTGGAAGCATATATCCCTAGATGGGGGGTGCAAAACCTTCTTATTACATTCGATTGCTTTTACTTTTTGTTAAGTAATTCGCCTGAACATTATATAAATCATTCAAAATTGCGTTGAGGCAAAGGAGACAATTCAAAAAATTGCAAAATTGAAATTCAACAGAGTATTGACAATTCATTTATCCCTAGCAGATTTTAAAATTCTAAACATTGCAAAATTGAAATATTTTGATTTTTAAATTTATTGTTAATGTCGTTTGATTTAATTGGTGAGAAAATATAATATGTGAAAAATATAATATTTGAATATGTTAATTGAAGAAAAATTCAAGTAATGGACCCAATTGCATAAAATACACTTTAGTGGATTAATATTATAACTTGCAATCCCAAGATTCAATGTTGTGTTATGCATATATCCCTAAATGGGAGTGCATAACCTTCTTATTACAGTCCATTGCTTTTGCTTTTTCTTAAGTTATTTGCCTGAAAATTATATAAATCATTTCAAATTGCATTGAGGCAAACAAGACAATTTAGAAAATTGCAAAATTTAAATTCAACGGAGTATTGACAATTCTTTTATCCCTACCTGATTTTAAAATTCAAAAAATTGTAAAAATGGAATATTTTGATTTTTAAATTTATTGTTAATGTCGTTCGATTTGATTGGTGAGAAAAATGCAATGTTTTAATAAGTGAATTGAACAAAAATACAAGTAATGGGATGAATATTATAAATAGCAATCCCAAGTTTCAATGTTATGTTAAGCATATATCCTTAAATGGGAGTGCAGAACCTTCTTATTACAGTCCATTGCTTTTGCTTTTTCTTAATTAATTTGCCTAAAGATTATATAAATCATTTCAAATTGCGTTGAGGCAAAGGAGACAATTCAAAAATTGCAAAATTTAAATTCAACAGAGTATTGACAATTCATTTATCCTTATCAGATTTTAAAATTCTTAAAATTGCAAAAAATGCAATATTTTGATTTTTAAATTTATTGTTAATGTCATTTGATTTGATTGGTGATAAAAATACTATATTTGAACATGTTAATTGAGCAAAAATACAGGTGATGGACTCAATTGCATAAAATACACTTTAGTGAATGAATATTATAAATAGCAATTCCAAGTTTCAATGTTGTTTTAAGCATATATCCCTAGATGGAGGTGCAGAACCTTCTTATTACTGTCGATTACTTTTGTTTTTTCTTAAGTAATTTGGTTGAAGATTATATAAATCATTTCAAATTGCGTTGAGGCAAAGGAGACAATTAAGAAAATTTTAAAATTTAAACTTAACAGAGTATTGACAATTAATTTATACCTAGCAGATTTTAAAATTCTAAAAATTACAAAATTGAAATATTTTGATTTTTAAATTTATTATTAATGCAGCTTGATTTAATTGGTGAAAAAAATATAATATGTGAAAAATATAATATTTGAATATGTTAATTGAACAAAAATACAAGTTATGGACTCAATTACATAAAAGACACTTTAGTGGATGAATATTATAAATAGCAATCTCAAGTTTCAAACTTGTGTAAAGCATATATTCCTAGATGGGAGTGCGGAACCTTTTGATTATAGGCCATTACTTTGGCTGTTTCTTAAGTAATTTGCCAAAAGATTATATAAATGATTTCAAATTGCGTTGTGGCAAAGGAGACAATTCAAAAAATTGCAAAATTGGAATATTTTGATTTTTAAAGTTATTGTTAATGTCGTTTAACTTAATTAGTGAGAAAAACATAATATGTGAAAAATATAATATTAGAATATGTTAATTGAACAAAAATACAAGTAATAGACCCAATTGCATAAAATACACTTGAGTGGATGAATATTATAACTTGCAATTCCAAGATTCAATGTTGTGTTATGCATATATCCCTAGATAAGAGTGGGGAACCATCTTATTTGAGTCCATTGCTTTTCCATTTTCTTAAGTAATTTGCCTGAAGACAAGAATTCTATAAATCTTTTCAAATTGCATTGAGGCAAAGGTGAAAATTAAGAAAATTGCAAAATTATAATTTTGCATTTTATTGACATTTTATTTACCCAAAGCAGATTTTAAAATTTTAAAAATTGCAAAAATGCAATATTTTGATTTTAAAATTTGTTGTCAATGTCGTTAGATTTGATTGGTGAGAAAAATGCACGTTAGTGGATGAATATTATAAATAGTAATCCCAAGTTTCAATGTTGTGTTAAGCATATATCCCAATATGAGAGCGCAGAACCTTCTTATTACAGTCCATTACTTTTTCCTTTTCTTAAATAATTTGCTTGAAGATTATACAAATCATTTCAAATTGTGTTGAGGCAAAGGAGACAATTCAGAAAATTGAAAACTTTAAATTCAAGAGAGTATGGAAAATTCACTTATCCTTAGCAGATTTTAAAATTCTAAAAATTGCAAAAATGCAATATTTTGATTTCCAAATTTATTGTTAATGTCGTTTGATTTGATTGGTGAGAAAAATATAATATTTGAACACGTTAATTGAACAAAAATAGAAGTAATGGACTCAATTGCATAAAACACACCTTAGTGGATGAATATTATAAATAGGAATCCCAAGATTCAATGTTGAGTTAAGCAGATATCCTTAGATGGGAGTGCAGAACCTTCTTATTACAATCCATTGCTTTTGTTTTTTCTTAAGTAACTTGCCTAAAGATTATATAAATCATTTCAAATTGCCTTGAGGCAAAGGAGACAATTTATAAAATTGCAAAATTTAAATTCAACAAAGTATTGACAATTCATTTATCCTTAGCAGATTTTAAAATTCTAAAAATTGCAAAAATGCAATATTTGGATTTTTAAATTTGTTGTTAATGTCGTTTGATTTGATTGGTGGGAAAAATACAATATTTGAATAAGTTAATTGAACAAAAATACAAGTAATGGACTCAATTGCATGAAATACACTTTTGTAGATGAATATTATAAATAACAATCTCAAGTTTCAATGTTGTTTTAAGCATATATCTCCATATGGGAGTGCAGAACCTTCTAATTACAATCCATTGCTTTTGCTTTTTCTTAAGTAACTTGCCTGAAGATTATATAAATCATTCCAAATGGCGTTGAGGCAAAGGAGACAATTTAGAAAATAGCAAAATTTAAATTCAACCGAGAATTGACAATTTATTTATCCTTAGCAGATTTTAAAATTTTAGACATTGCAAAAATGAAATATTTTGTTTTTTAAATTTATTATTAGTGTCGTTTGATTTGATTGGTGAGAAAAATACAATATTTGAATATCTTAATTGAACAAAATTACAAGTAATGGACTCAATTGCATAAAACACACTTTAGTGGATGAATATTATAAATAGGAATCCCCAGATTCAATGTTGAGTTAAGCAGATATCCTTAGATGGGAGTGCAGAACCTTCTTATTACAATCCATTGCTTTTGTTTTTTCTTAAGTAACTTTCCTAAAGATTATATAAATCATTTCAAATTGCCTTGAGGCAAAGGAGACAATTTATAAGATTGAAAAATTTAAATTCAACAAAGTATTGACAATTCATTTATCCTTAGCAGATTTTAAAATTCTAAAAATTGCAAAAATGCAATATTTGGATTTTTAAATTTGTTGTTAATGTCGTTTGATTTGATTGGTGGGAAAAATACAATATTTGAATAAGTTAATTGAACAAAAATACAAGTAATGGACTCAATTGCATGAAATACACTTTTGTAGATGAATATTATAAATAACAATCTCAAGTTTCAATGTTGTTTTAAGCATATATCTCCATATGGGAGTGCAGAACCTTCTAATTACAATCCATTGCTTTTGCCTTTTCTTAAGTAACTTGCCTGAAGATTATATAAATCATTTCAAATGGCGTTAAGGCAAAGGAGACAATTTAGAAAATAGCAAAATTTCAATTCAACCAAGAATTGACAATTTATTTATCCTTAGCAGATTTTAAAATTTTAGACATTGCAAAAATGAAATATTTTGTTTTTTAAATTTATTATTAGTGTCGTTTGATTTGATTGGTGAGAAAAATACAATATTTGAATATCTTAATTGAACAAAATTACAAGTAATGGACTCAATTGCATAAAACACACTTTAGTGGATGAATATTATAAATAGGAATCCCAAGATTCAATGTTGAGTTAAGCAGATATCCTTAGATGGGAGTGCAGAACCTTCTTATTACAATCCATTGCTTTTGTTTTTTCTTAAGTAACTTGCCTAAAGATTATATAAATCATTTCAAATTGCCTTGAGGCAAAGGAGACAATTTATAAGATTGAAAAATTTAAATTCAACAAAGTATTGACAATTCATTTATCCTTAGCAGATTTTAAAATTCTAAAAATTGCAAAAATGCAATATTTGGATTTTTAAATTTGTTGTTAATGTCGTTTGATTTGATTGGTGGGAAAAATACAATATTTGAATAAGTTAATTGAACAAAATACAAGTAATGGACTCAATTGCATGAAATACACTTTTGTAGATGAATATTATAAATAACAATCTCAAGTTTCAATGTTGTTTTAAGCATATATCTCCATATGGGAGTGCAGAACCTTCTAATTACAATCCATTGCTTTTGCTTTTCTTAAGTAACTTGCCTGAAGATTATATAAATCATTTCAAATGGCGTTAAGGCAAAGGAGACAATTTAGAAAATAGCAAAATTTCAATTCAACCAAGAATTGACAATTTATTTATCCTTAGCAGATTTTAAAATTTTAGACATTGCAAAAATGAAATATTTTGTTTTTTAAATTTATTATTAGTGTCGTTTGATTTGATTGGTGAGAAAAATACAATATTTGAATATCTTAATTGAACAAAATTACAAGTAATGGACTCAATTGCATAAAACACACTTTAGTGGATGAATATTATAAATAGGAATCCCAAGATTCAATGTTGAGTTAAGCAGATATCCTTAGATGGGAGTGCAGAACCTTCTTATTACAATCCATTGCTTTTGTTTTTTCTTAAGTAACTTGCCTAAAGATTATATAAATCATTTCAAATTGCCTTGAGGCAAAGGAGACAATTTATAAGATTGAAAAATTTAAATTCAACAAAGTATTGACAATTCATTTATCCTTAGCAGATTTTAAAATTCTAAAAATTGCAAAAATGCAATATTTGGATTTTTAAATTTGTTGTTAATGTCGTTTGATTTGATTGGTGGGAAAAATACAATATTTGAATAAGTTAATTGAACAAAAATACAAGTAATGGACTCAATTGCATGAAATACACTTTTGTAGATGAATATTATAAATAACAATCTCAAGTTTCAATGTTGTTTTAAGCATATATCTCCATATGGGAGTGCAGAACCTTCTAATTACAATCCATTGCTTTTGCTTTTTCTTAAGTAACTTGCCTGAAGATTATATAAATCATTTCAAATGGCGTTAAGGCAAAGGAGACAATTTAGAAAATAGCAAAATTTCAATTCAACCAAGAATTGACAATTTATTTATCCTTAGCAGATTTTAAAATTTTAGACATTGCAAAAATGAAATATTTTGTTTTTTAAATTTATTATTAGTGTCGTTTGATTTGATTGGTGAGAAAAATACAATATTTGAATATCTTAATTGAACAAAATTACAAGTAATGGACTCAATTGCATAAAACACACTTTAGTGGATGAATATTATAAATAGGAATCCTAAGATTCAATGTTGAGTTAAGCAGATATCCTTAGATGGGAGTGCAGAACCTTCTTATTACAATCCATTGCTTTTGTTTTTTTTCTTAAGTAACTTGCCTAAAGATTATATAAATAATTTCAAATTGCCTTGAGGCAAAGGAGACAATTATAAAATTGCAAAATTTAAATTCAACAAAGTATTGACAATTCATTTATCCCTAGCAGATTTTAAAATTCTAAAAATTGCAAAAATGCAATATTTGGATTTTTAAATTTGTTGTTAATGTCGTTTGATTTGATTGGTGGGAAAAATACAATATTTGAATAAGTTAATTGAACAAAATACAAGTAATGGACTCAATTGCATGAAATACACTTTTGTAGATGAATATTATAAATAACAATCTTAAGTTTCAATGTTGTTTTAAGCATATATCTCTGGATGTGAGTGTATAACCTTCTTATTACAGTCGATTGCTTTTGTTTTTTCTTAAGTAACTTGTTTGAAGATTATATAAATCATTTCAAATTGCATTGAGGCAAAGGAGACAATTTATAAAATTGCAAAATTTAAATTCAACACAGTATCGACAATTCATTTATCCCTAACAGATTTTAAAATTCTATATATTGCAAAATTGAATATTTTCATTTTTAAATTTATTGTTAATGTCGTTTGATTTAATTGGTGAGAAAAATATAATATATGAAAAATATAATATTTGAATATGTGAATTGAAAAAAAATACAAGTAATGGACTCAATTGTAAAAAAGACACTTTAGTGGATGAATATTACAAATAGCAATTCCAAGTTTCAAGATTGGGTGAAGCATATATCCGTAGATGGGAGTGCAAAACCATCTTATTAGAGTCCATTGCTTTTCCTTTTTCTTAAGTAATTTGTTTGAAGTCAAGAATTCTATAAATCATTTCAAATTGCCTTGAGGCAAAGCAGACAATTAAAAAAATTGAAAAATTTAAATTCAACATATTATTGACAATTTATTTATCCCTAGCAGATTTTAAAATTCTAAAAATTGCAAAAATTCAATGTTTTGATTTTTAAATTTGTTGTTACTGTTATTTGATTTGATTGGTGAGAAAAATACAATATTTGAATAAGTTACTTGAACAAAAATACAAGTAATGGATTCAATTGCATAAATGCACTTTAGTGGATGAATATTATAAATAATAATCCTAAGATTCAATGTTGTCTTAAGCATATATCGCAAGATGGGAGTGTAGAGCCTTCTTTATTACAGTCCATTGCTTTTGGCTATTCTCCTTAAAGTCAATTTGCCTGAAAAATTATACAAATCATATTCAAATTGCCGTTGAGGCCAATAGGAGATAATTCAAAAATAACCAAAATTTAAATTCAACGGAAGAATTGACAATCATTTATCCTTAGCAGATTTTAAAATTCTAAAAATTGCAAAAATGTAATATTTTGATTTTTAAATTTATTGTTAATGTCGTTTGATTTGATTGGTGAGAAAAATACAATATTTGAATATCTTAATTGAAAAAATTACAAGTAATGGACTCAATTGCATAAAATACACTTTAGTGGATGAATATTATAAATAGCAATCTCAAGTTTCAAAGTTGTGTTAAGGATATATCCCTAGATGTGAGTGTAGAACCTTCTTATTACAGTCCATTGCTTTTGCTTTTTCTTAAGTAATTTGCCTGAAGATTATATAAATCATTTCAATTGTGTTGAGGCAAAGGAGACAATTCAGAAACAAAATTTAAATTCAACAAAGTATTGACAATTCATTTATCCCTAGCAGATTTTAAAATTCTAAAAATTGCAAAAATGCAATATTTTGATTTTTAAATTTATTGTTAATGTTGTTTGATTTGATTGGTGAGAAAAATACAATATTTGAATATCTTAATTGAACAAAAATATAAGTAATGGACTCAATTACATAAAATACAATTTAGTGGATGAATATTATAAATAGCAATCCCAAGTTTCATTGTTGTGTTCAGCATATATCTCTAGATAGGAGCGCAGAACCTTTTATTACAGTCTATTGCTTTTACTTCTGAAAATTATATAAATCATTTCAAATTGCGTTGCAGCAAAGGAGGCAATTTAGAAAATTGCAAAATTTAAATTGAACAGAGTATTGATAATTCACTTATCCATAGTAGATTTTAAAATTCAAAAAATTTCAAAATTGAAATATTTTGATTTTTCAATTTATTGTTAGTGTCGTTTGAATTAATTGGTGAGAAAAATATAATATGTGAAAAATATAATATTTGAATATGTTAATTGATCAAAAATACAAATAATGGACTTAATTGCATAAAAGACACTTTAGTAGATGAATATTATAAATAACAATCTCAAGTTTCAAGGTTGTGTGAAATATATATCCCTCGATGGGAGTGAGGAATCATCTTATTAGAGTCCATTCCTTTTCCTTTTCCTTAACTAATTTGTCTGAAGACAAGAATTCTATAAATCATTTCAAATTGCATTGAGGCAAAGGAGACAACTAAGAAAATTTCAAAATTTAAATTCAACAGATTATTGACAATTTATTTATCCCTAATAGATTTTAAAATTCTAAAAATTGCAAAATTGAAATATTTTCATTTTTAAATTTATTGTTAATGTCGTTTGATTTAATTGGTGAGAAAAATATAATATGTGAAAAATATAATATTTGAATATGTGAATTGAACAAAAATACATGTAATGGACTCAATTGCATAAAAGACACTTTAGTGGATGAATATTATAAATAGCAATCTCAAGTTTCAAGGTTGTGTGAAGCATATATCCCTAGATAGGAGTGGGGAACCACCTTATTAGAGTTGAAGTTCCCAACTTAACCCTAGGATCTACTAGTTTGTGATTCTGAGAGGGGGGTGAATCAATATCACCACAATTCGCAATTCGCAGGTAAGTGAACAACTTCAATCTCTTCTTAAAAGCGAACTCTTTCTCAGATTCAACTAAAGTAGATCTATTGCTACCTACTAATCACAATAGTTCCCAAAGTCACCTTTCAGACACCTTGCCTAATAGACAATTCGGATGTTCTTGTTTAGGTTTTCGTTAGGTTATGGTTGGCTAATACTTTAGCTGCATTCATAACTCAATTCAAAACACAAAACGTAAAGCAAATTAAGGACACACGAGATTTACGTGGTTCCGTCAACGTGATGTATATCTACAGTGGTAGGGACCGTAGGGACTCTCCCTTACCAAGACTATCCACTATACTTGAGAATTCCAGTTACAATGGATGTCTTAATCTTCTGCTCCTTTCACTATTGTAATTACTAAGCAAGTACAATACAAAGAGTGTCACTTTCTGTGTCTAGCCTTCTTCTAGCTTGTCTTGCCTCTGTTGAATTGAAAGGCTACTCCATTGCCGTTTAGAAGTTCACCGCAATGCTCTCTAACCTCTCTTGAAGAAATCTGGAAATAGGTTGAGTTCTTTCCGATGCTTCGCTGAATTCCTTCTCTAGGTTGTCTCACACAGCTCCTGCTTTCACTGTCTCACAGTCTCACCCGTCTCCTATTTCACGGTCTTACTGTTTCACAGCTTGTCCTCACACTTCTAGTCTATCACACCGTTGCAGGTTCTGGTCTCACGCCGTCTCCTGACGTACACCCATGCTTCTGGTCTGCCATTTCACATCTCTTGGCCTGCCTCACGCTACTGGTTTTTCTGGTTCACGTCTTTCGGCCTGCCTCACGCTTCTGGTCTGCTGTCTTCTCTTCCGGGTGGTGTCACGGATACCAGGTCTGCTGTCTTCTCTTCTGGGTGATCTCACGGATATCAAGTCTGTTGTCTTCTCTTCCGGGTGGTCTCATAGATACCAGGTCTGCTGTCTTCTCCTCCGGGAGGTCTGTTTCTTATTTCTCCTCTTGCTGGTTGTGTGTTTCTGGTTTGCTTGCAGGACGTGTTTCTGGTTTCCTTGCAGGAAGTCGCACGTTCTGGTTTGCTCTCTCGGTGGTGACGTTTCTGGTTTGCTCTCCCAATGGTGTCGTTTGTGATCTCTTGCCATTCTGCTCTCTTTTTATTCAATTTTGTTGGCCCCCCTTTTTGTTTTGTCTTCCAAGGCCTTTATATACTCTCTTCCACGAAACCCTAATAGGACTTATGTGGCAGATTTACATTCTTGCCCTTACGCGGCGGATTTACGTTCTTGCCCTTCCATGTGGCTTTACTTTCTTGCACACTTAACCCTAGTTGACAACAATTACAACCCATACAAGGCTATAGGAACAACAAGAGTCCATTGCTTTTCCTTTTTCTTAAGTAATTTGTCTGAAGACAAGAATTCTATAAATCATTTCAAATTACATTGAGGCAAAGGAGACAATTAAGAAAATTGCAAAATTTAAATTCAATAGAGTATTGACAATTCATTTATCCCTAACAAATTTTAAAATTCTAAAAATTGCTAAAATGCAATATTTTGATTTTTAAATTTATTGTTAATGTCGTTTGATTTGATTAGTGAGAAAAATACAATATTTGAATATCTTAATTGAACAACAATACAAGTAATGGACTCAATTGCATAAAATACACTTTAGTGGATGAATATTATAAATAGCAATCCTAAGTTTTAATGTTGTGTTAAGCATATATCCCTAGATGGGAGTGCAGAACTTTCTTATTACAGTCGATTGCTTTTGCTTTTTCATAAGTAATTTGCCTGGTAATTATATAAATCATTTCAAATTGCGTTAAGGCAAAAGAGACAATTCAGAAAATAACAAAATTTAAATTCAATAGAGAATTGACAATTCATTTATCCCTAGCAAATTTTAAACTTCTAGAAATTGCAAAAATGCAATATTTTGATTTTTAAATTTATTCTTAATATCGTTTGATTTGATTGGTGAGAAAAATACAATATGCGAAAAATATAATATTTGAATATCTTAATTGATAAAAAATATAAGTAATGGACTCAATTGCATAAAAAACACTTTAGTGGATGAATATTATAAATAGCAATCTCAAGTTTCAAGGTTGTGTAAAGCATATATCCCTAGATGGGAGTGGGGAACCATCTTTTGAGAGTCCATTAGTTTTCCTTTTTCCTAAGTAATTTGTATGAAGATAGGAATTCTATAAATCGTTTCAAATTGCATTGAGGCAAAGGAGACAATTAAGAAAATTGCAAAATTTAAATTCTACAGATTATTAACAATTTCTTTATCCCTAGCAGATTTTAAAATTCTAAAAATTGCAAAAATGGAATTTTTTGATTTTTAAATTTATTGTTAATGTTGTTTGATTTCATTGGTGAGAAAAATATAATATGTGAAAAATATAATATTTGAATATGTTAATTGAAGAAAAATACAAGTCATGGACTCAATTGCATAAAATACACTTTAGTGGATCAATATTATAAATAACAAACCCAAGTTTCAATGTTGTGTTAAGCATATATCCCTAGATGGGAGTGCAGAACCTTTTTATTACAGTCCATTGCCTTTACTTTTTCTTAAGTAATTTACCTAAAGATTATATAAATCATTTCAAACTGCGTTTAGGCAAAGGAGACAATTTAGAAAATTGCAAAATTTAAATTCAACAGAGTACTGACAATTCACTTATCCCTAATAGATTTTGAAATTTGAAAAATTACAAAATTGAAATATTTCGATTTTTAAATTTATTATTAATGTCGTTTGATTTAATTGGTGAGAAAAATATAATATGTCAAAAATATAATATTTGAATATGTTAATTAAACAAAAATACAAGTAATGGACTCAATTGTATAAAATACACTTTAGTGGATGAATATTATAAATAGCATTCCTAAATTTCAATGTTGTGTTAAGCATATATTCCTAAATGGGAGTGCAGACCCTTCTTATTACAGTCGATTGTTTTTGCTTTTTCTGAAGTAATTTGCCTGAAAATTATATAAATCATTTCAAATTGTGTTAAGGCAACGGAGTCAATTCTGAAAATTGAAAAATTTAAATTCAATAGAGTATTGACAATTCATTTATCCTTAGCAAATTTTAAGATTCAAAAGAGTGCAAAATTGAAATATTTTGATTTTTAAATTTAATGTAAATGTTGTTTGATTTAATTGGTGAGAAAAATATGATATGTGAAAAATATAACATTTGAATATATTAATTGAACAGAAATACAAGTAATGGACTCAATTGCATAAAATACATTTGAGGGGATGAATATTATAAATAGCAAACCTAAGTTTCAATGTTGTGTTAAGTATATATCCCTAGATGGGAGTGCAAAACCTTCTTATTACAGTCCTTTGCTTTTGCTTTTTCTTAAGTAATTTGCCTGAAAATTATATAAATCATTTCAAATTGTGTTGTGGAAAAGGAGACAATTCAAAAAATTGCAAAAGTTAAATTCAACAGTGTATTGACAATTCATTTATCCCTACTAGATTTTAAAATTCTAAAAATTGCAAAAATGAAATATTTTGATTTTTAAATTTATTATTAATGTCGTTTGATTTAATTGGTGAGAAAAATATAATATATGAAAAATATAATATTTGAATATGTCAATTGAACAAAAATACAAATAATGGACTCAATTACATAAAAGACACTTTAGTGGATCAATATTATAAATAGCAATCTTAAATTTCACAGTTGTGTATTAGGGTCTGTTGCTTTTCCTTTTTCTTAAGTAATTTGTTTGAAGACAAAAATTCTATAAATCATTTCAAATTGCATTGAGTCAAAGGAAACAATTAAGAAAATTGCAAAATTTAAATTCAATAGATTATTTACAATTTCTTTGTCCCTAGCAGATTTTAAAATTCCCAAAATTGCAAAAATGCAATATTTTGTTTTTAAATTTGTTGTTAATGTCATTTGATTTGATTGGTGAGAAAAATACAATATTTGAAAAAGTTAATTGAACAAAAATACAAGTTATGGACTCAATCGTATAAAAGACGCTTTAGTGGATCAATATTTTAAATAGCAATCTTAAGTTTTAAGGTTGTGTGAAACATATATCCCTAGATGAATGTGGGGAACCATCTTATTAGGGTCCGTTGCTTTTCCTTTTTCTTAAGTAATTTGTCTGAAGACAAGAATTCTATAAATCATTTCAAATTGCATTGAGGCACTGGAGACAATTAAGAAAATTGCAAAATTTAAATTCAACAGATTATTCACAATTTATTTATCCCTAGCAAATTTTAAAATTCTAAAAATTGCAAAAATACAATATTTTGATTTTTAAATTTGTTGTTAATGTCGTTTGATTTGATTGGTGAGAAAAATACAATATTTGAATAAGTTGATTGAACAAAAACACAAGTAATGGACTCAATTATATTAAATACACTTTAGTGGATAAATATTATAAATAACAGTTCCAAGTTTTAATGTTGTCTTAAGCATATATCCTTAGATGGGAGTGCAGAACCTTCTTATTACATTTGCCTGAAAATTATATAAATCATTTCAAATTGCGTTGAGGCAAAGGAGGCAATTTAGAAAATAGCAAAATTTTAAATCAACAGAAAATTGACAATTCATTTATCCTTAGCAGATTTTAAAATTCTAGAAATTGCAAAAATGTAATATTTTGATTTTTAAATTTATTGTTAATGTCATTTGATTTGATTGGTGAGAAAAATACAATATTTGAATATCTTAATTGAACAAAATTACAAGTAATGGACTCAATTGCATAAAATACACTTAAGTGGATGAACATTATAAATAGCAATCCCAAGTTTCAATGTTGTGTAAAGCACATATCCCCAGATGGGAGTGCAAAACTTTCTTATTACAGTCCATTACTTTTGCATTTTGTTAAGTAATTTGCCTAAAGATTATATAAATCATTTCAAATTGTGTTGAGGCAAAGGAGACAATTCAGAAAATAGAAAAATTTCAATTCAACAGAGTATTGACAATTCATTTATCCCAATCAGATTTTGAAATTCTAAAACTTGCAAAAATGTAATATTTTGATTTTTAAATTTATTATAAATGTCATTTGATTTAATGAGTGAGAAAAATACAATATTTAATATCTTAATTGAACAAAAATACAAGTAATGGACTTAATTGCGTAAAATACACTTTAGTGGATGAATATTATAAATAGCAATCCCAAGATTCAATGTTGTTGTAAGCAGATATCCTTAGATGGGAGTGCAAAACCTTCTTATTATAGTCCATTGCTTTTGTTTTTTCTTAAGTAACTTGCTTGAAAATTATATAAATCATTTCAAATTGCGTTGAGGCAAAGGAGACATTTCAGAAAATAGCAAAATTTCAATTCAACAGAGTTTTGACAATTCATTTATCCCTAGCAGATTTTAAATATGCCAAGATTTAAGATTGTGTGAAGCATATATCCCTAGATGGGAGTGCAGAACCATCTTATTAGAGTCCATTGCTTTTCCTTTTTTTTAAGTAACATGTCTGAAGTCAAGAATTCTATAAGTCATTTCAAATTGTATTGAGGCAAAAGAGACAATTAAGAAAATTGCAAAATTTAAATTCAACAGATTATTGACAATTTATTTATCCCTAATAGATTTTAAAATTTTAAAAATTACAAACTTGAAATATTCTCATTTTTAAATTTATTGTTAATGTTGTTTAATTTAATTGCTGAGAAAAATATAATATGTGAAAAATATAATATTTGAATATGTGAATTGAACAAAAATACAAGTAATGGACTCAATTCCATAAAAGACACTTTAGTGGATGAATATTATAAATAGCAATGCTAAGATTCAAGATTGTGTGAAGCATATATCCATAGATGGGAGTGCAGAACCATCTTATTAGAGTCCATTGCTTTTCCTTTTTCTAAGTCAAGAATTCTATAAGTCATTTCAAATTGTATTGAGGCAAAAGAGACAATTTAGAAAATTGCAAAATTTAAATTCAACGGATGATTGACAATTTATTTATCCCTAGCAGATTTTAAAATTCTAAAAATTGCAAAAATGCAATATTTTGATTTTTAAATTTATTATTAATGTCGTTTGATTTGATTGGTGAGAAAAATACAATATTTGAATATCTGAATTGAACAAAAATACAAGTAATGGACTTAATCGCATAAAATACACTTTAGTGGATGAATATCATAAATAGTAGTCTCAAGTTTCAATGTTGTGTTAAGCATATATCCCTATATTGGAGTGCAGAACCTTCTTATTACAGTTGATTGCTTTTGCTTTTTCATAAGTAATTTGCCTAATGATTATATAAATCATTTCAAATTGCGTTGAGGCAAAGGAGTCAATTTAGAAAATAGCAAAATTTAAATTCAACAGAGAATTGACATTTCATTTATCCCCAGCAGATTTTAAATTTCTAGAAATTGCAAAAATGTAATATTTTGATTTTTAAATTTATTACTAATGTCGTTTGATTTGATTGGTGAAAAATACAATATTTGAATATCTTAATCGAACAAAAATACAAGTAATGGACTCAATTGCATAAAATACACTTTAGTGGATGAATATTATAAATAGCAAACCCAAGTTTCAATATTGTGTTAAGCATATATCTCTAGATGGGAGTGCAGAATATGCTTATTACAGTCTATTGTTTTTGCTTTTTCTTAAGTAATTTGGCTGAAAATTATATAAATTATTTCAAATTGCGTTGAGGCAAAGGACACAATTCAGAAAATTGCAAAATTTAACTTTAATAGACCATTGACAATTCATTTATCCCTAACTGATTTTAAAATTCTAAAACTTGCAAGAATATTTTGATTTTTAAATTTATTGTTAATGTCGTTTGATTTGATTGGTGAGAAAAATACAATATTTGAATATCTTAATTGAACAAAAATACAAGTAATGGACTTAATTGCATAAAATACACTTTAGTGGATGAAGATTATAAATAACAATCCCAAGTTTCAATGTTGTGTTAAGTAGATACCTTAGATGGGAGTGCAGAACCTTCTTATTATAGTCCATTGCTTTTGTTTTTTCTTAAGTAACTTACCTGCAAATTATATAAATCATTTCAAATTACATTGAGGCAAAGGAGATAATTTATAAAATTGCAAAATTTAAATTCAACAGAGTATTGAGAATTCATTTATCCCTAACAGATTTTAAAATTCTAAAAATTACAAAAATGAAATATTTTCATTTTTAAATTTATTGTTAATGTTGTTTGATTTAATTGCTGAGAAAAATATAATATTTGAATATGCCAAGATTTAAGATTGTGTGAAGCATATATCCCTAGATGGGAGTACGGAACCATCTTATGAGAGTCCATTACTTTTCCTTTTTTTTAAGTAACATGTATGAAGTCAAGAATTCTATAAGTCATTTCAAATTGTATTGAGGCAAAAGAGACAATTAAGAAAATTGCAAAATTTCAATTCAACAGATTATTGACAATTTATTTATCCCTAACAGATTTTAAAATTTTAAAAATTACAAAATTGAAATATTCTCATTTTAAATTTATTGTTAATGTTTTTTAATTTAATTGCTGAGAAAAATATAATATGTAAAAAATATAATATTTGAATATGTGAATTGAACAAAAATACAAGTAATGGACTCAATTCCATAAAAGACACTTTAGTGGATGAATATTATAAATAGCAATGCCAAGATTCAAGATTGTGTGAAGCATATATCCATAGATAGGAGTGCGGAACCATCTTATTAGAGTCCATTGCTTTTCCTTTTTTAAGTAACTTGTCTAAAGTCAAGAATTCTATAAGTCATTTCAAATTGTATTGAGGCAAAAGAGACAATTTAGAAAATTGCAAAATTTAAATTCAACAGATGATTGACAATTTATTTATCCATATCAGATTTTAAAATTCTAAAAATTGCAACAATGCAATATTTTGATTTTTAAATTTATTATTAATGTTGTTTGATTTGATTGGTGAGAAAAATACAATATTTGAATATCTGAATTGAACAAAAATACAAGTAATGGACTTAATCGCATAAAATACACTTTAGTGGATGAATATCATAAATAGTAGTCCCAAGTTTCAATATTGTGTTAAGCATATATCCCTAGATTGGAGTGCAGAACCTTCTTATTACAGTCCATTGCTTTTGTTTTTTCTTAAGTAACTTGCCTAAATATTATATAAATCATTTCAAATTACGTTGAGGTAAAGGAGATAATTTATAAAATTGCAAAATTTAAATTCAACAGAGTATTAACAATTCATTTATCCCTAACAGATTTTAAAATTCTAAAAATTACAAAATTGAAATATTTTCATTTTTAAATTTATTGTTAATGTTGTGTGATTAATTGCTAAGAAAAATATAATATGTGAAAAATATAATATTTGAATATGTGAATTGAACAAAAATACAAGTAATGGACTCAATTCCATAAAAGACACTTTAATGGATGAATATTATAAATAACAATGCCAAGATTCAAGATTGTGTGAAGCATATATCCCTAGATGGGAGTGCGGAACCATCTTATTAGAGTCCATTGCTTTTCCTTTTTTTTGAAGTAACTTGTCTGAAGTCAAGAATTCTATAAGTCATTTCAAATTGTATTGAGGCAAAAGAGACAATTAAGAAAATTGCAAAATTGAAATTCAACAAATTATTGATAATTTATTTATCCCTAGCAGATTTAAAAATTTTAAAAATTACAAAAATGCAGTATTTTGATTTTTAAACTTATTGTTAATGTTGTTTGATTTGATTGGTGAGAAAAATACAACATTTGAATATCTTAATTGAACAAAAATACAAGTAATGGACTTAATTGCATAAAATACATTTTAGTGGATGCATATCATAAATTGCGATCCCAAGTTTCAATGTTGTGTTAAGCATATATCCCTAGATGGGAGTGCAGGACCTTCTTATTACAGTCGATTGCTTTTGCTTTTTCATATGTAATTTGCCTGATGATTATATAAATCATTTCAAATTGCGTTGAGGCAAGGGAGACAATTCAGAAAATAGCAAAATTTAAATTCAACAGAGAATTGACAATTCATTTATCGCTAGCAGATTTTAAATTCTAGAACTTGCAAAAATGCAGTATTTGATTTTTCAATTTATTGTTAGTGTCGTTGATTTGATTGGTGAGAAAAATACAATATTTGAATATCTTAATTGAACAAAAATACAACTAATGGACTCAATTGCACAAAATACACTTTAGTGAATGAATATTATAAATAACATCTCAAGTTTCAATGTTGTTTTAAGCATGTATCCTTATATGGGAGTGCAAGA
Source organism: Bruguiera gymnorhiza (assembly GCA_020883675.1). Lineage (NCBI taxonomy): Eukaryota > Viridiplantae > Streptophyta > Magnoliopsida > Malpighiales > Rhizophoraceae > Bruguiera > Bruguiera gymnorhiza. The sequence goes on from JAIRCJ010000640.1 coordinate 60,513, forward strand.
ACCTTCTTATAACAATCCGTTACTTTTGCTTTTTTTAAGTAATTTGTCTGAAGATTATATAGATCTTTCAAATTACTTTAAGGCAAAGGAGACAATTCAGAAAATTGTAGAATTTAAATTCAGTAGAGTATTAACAATTCATTTATGCCTAGCAATTTTATAATTCGAAAAATTGCAAAATTGAAATATTTTGATTTCTAAATTTA